>JAEIFJ010002204.1:0-82500 GCA_018903435.1 Leucophenga varia | reverse complement strand
ATCTTTCTGCTGTCTGGAAACAATACAATATAAAATAAAAAAAAATATATTTATATGTATTAATTTTTTTTTTTTTGGTAACTTTCCATAATTTTATTAATAATTTATATTATGCAATTTTTGAATTTAATTTTTTGTTTTTTTTTTATTTTTTTTTTTTTTTTTTTTTATTTTTTTTTTTTTTGTTAATGTTTTTTAATTAATGGGAGGTAATTAATATAAATTTTAAGGGGTGGTATTTATTTTAATGATTAATTTTATTTTTTTTGTTTTTTTTTTTAAATTATTTTTTTTTTTTTTATTTTTTTTATTTGTGATTAAAATTTTATTTTTTATTTTTGTTAATTTTTAATATTATAAATTAATAAAGTTTTTTTATTTCCAATTAATTTTAATAAATTTTATTTTTAATTTTATATTTAATATTTTGTTTTTTTTTATTATTTTTTGAAATTTTTTTAATTTTTTTTTAAATTTTATGGTTGGGTTATTGTAGAAGTGGGTATTTTGTTTTTTTTTTTTTTTTTTTTTGGGGGGGGGCCTCTACTTGGCTCTTTATTGTGCTTGTCAGGGGGTTAGAAGCAGGGTTTTGGTGCTTCTTTCGGTGATTTTACCCCACGTTTTTTTTCTTCTTTTCTTTTGTTTAAAAATTTTTTAATTTTTTTTTGTTATTTTTTTTTTAATTATTTAAAAAATAAAATATTTAGTCATATCGGTTCATCTCTAATAATGCTATTCATTAAATATTAATAGTTGGCTGTAGTGTATATACAAGTTGTTTATACTTATTTATGTTGTCTGTCTGTTTGTTTGTTTTTTTTTTTATTTGTTAAGTTTTAAAATCCTTTTATTTATTTTTTTTTTTGTTTTAATATCGAAGTCAAATCCTCTGCAAGCCTTGTAAATTTATATATATATAATTTTTTTTTTTTTTTTTTTTTAACAATCGTTGCTCGATATTTTCTTTGGGTGTTTTTTTTTTTGGAGCATTTAGAAATATTTCAAGTCTGAATCTGAGCAGTAATTCTTTTAAATGTTGTTGCTGTGGTTTTATTTTTTTAATGAGGGGTAGAGGGGTATTTTATGTTTTTTTTTTATTCCTGATATTCGAATACCTTCATCATAAAGTATCTGTAGGTATGTACATACATAGTTGTTTTTTTTTTATTTTTTTTTTTTTGTTGTATAAATATAAATTTTTAGAAATATTGCCAAATATATTTTGGGGCATAAATTTATTAATTTTTTTTTTTAATAATAAAATTTAAAAAAGAAATAATTTAAAATATATCAAAGTATTCAGCGATTTTTCACAAATTATAAAAGTTTTTTTTTGTAGGTTTTTTTTTTTTTTTTAGTAACAGTTTTGATCTTCTATTAAATATTTTTTTTAGTATAGTTTATAACAATTATTGTTTTTTTATATTTTGTAGTTTAATTTAAATTTTATTATTAAAAATTTTGTTTGGGTTTGTTTTACTTTTGATTTCTTTTTTTTTTTATTTTATAAATAGAGACCTATTGTTTATTTTATTATTAGTATTATTATTTTCTGTTTTTTTTTTTTTTTTTTTATTTAAATAAGACATAGTAGGTCCCGCATATCAAAGGTAATCTGTAACTGTGTGAATGTTATTGTGTGCTAGGAAACCAGTTTTGAAAAACAAGAGTTGTAATTTTTTTGGTTTGGTTTTTTTTAAATAGATTTTAAATAGACTTGAAACCCAAATATTGTTTTTTAAAAACGCCTTCTTTGTTTTTTTTTTTAATTTTTGTTGTTGTTTTATTTTTTTATTTTAGTTTAAAGCTGTTTTTGTTCATATATTTTTTTAAGTTTTATTTTTTTTATTTTTAGTAAAAAAATTATGGATAAAGCTATTTTGACGACAGTCTTGAACGTTTTTTTTTTTTTTCATATATATATTTTTTTTTAATAGTTTTGGGTTGCTTTGGAACTAGTACATTGATGAATGCAGACAGACAAACAGACAAAGTATGGGTTGGTTTATAAAATTACTAAAGAAAAAAAAAAAAAAATTGAATAGAATATAAGAAAAATGAAATTTCAACTTTAATGCAGGTTGAGATAGTATGTGAATTTTTTTTTTAATTTTTAAAAATTTGATTTTTTGTATGTAAAATTTGAGACTGATACTAGCAAAACATATATTTATATTGGCTATGGTGTTCCAAGGAGTACAAAAAATAAAAAAAAAAAAAATTGTCTATCTCAACCTGCACTTAAAAATATTTATAAGTTATGAATTAAATATTTTCGAAAAAAATGTGTTTATATATTTTTAAAAGCTTATTTCGAAATTTTTTTTTTTTTGCAAAAAAATTAAATATTGAACAATATACACAGTAGTCAGAAATATTTTGAAAATGGAAACGTATTGGTTGCTTTTGTAAAAAAATGTAAACATTACTTCCGGTGTACACTTTGCCAATTTAAAAAAAAAAAAATTAAAACTAAGTGAATGAACGATAAACGTCTTAGCAGATGTACGCTGTTTAATGTTATGTTTACACTGCGTTAGCGTTTGCGTTCGTTTAATGTTATGTTTACACTGCGTTAGCGTTTGCGTTTGCGTTCGCGTTAAGCTTTCTTTATAGACAAATTGTTTTACCTACACATAACTTCTTGGAAAGTAATAATTAGCAACTGCATACTTATAAACAGTTTTCTTTACGTATATATTTTAGGCGAACGCTAACACAAACGCTAGTGTAAACATAATAGAAATTATAATTTATTTTATTAGCAGCTTTTGTAGATTTTTTTGTTTTTTTTTTTTGAAAAGAAAAACTTTAGGTCTATTTCAATTTGTAGATTTTCATGTTGCTGTGAAAAATCGCAATTTATTTTTGAAAAAAAAAAAAATGTTTTTAGATAAAAAAAAAACTGCAAGTTTTTTAAATAAAAAAAAAAAAATAAAAAATATTTTAATTTTTCATCTATGTATTATTATATATATTTTTCTTATTTTATTATTTATTTTAAATCTTATTGAACTGTTTCTTCTTTTCTACTTAACTCTGTTTTGAGTTTAGAAGTTTATTATTTTTATTATTATTTGTTTTAAGTTTGATTTCATAAAAAGGTTTTTTTTTTTTTTTTTATTTATTTATTTTTGTTTTTTTTTTTTTTTGCATTGAGTTGAGTTTAGTTATTTTGTTTATTTTTCTTTTTCAACTAGAATAATACAAATTTCGATGCTTTATAGTTGGTATAGTTCTATTTATATTTAAATATTTTTATTATTTTACATTTAATTTTTTTATTTGTATTGTTCTTGTTTTTCTTGAATCGTTTTAATTTTTTAAGTTTAACTTTTTAGTTTTATTATTTTTTTTTTTTATACACATATTTACATTGATTTTTTTTTAAACTAAGTTTTTATTTAATTATTTATAATTATAATTTATTTATTTTTTTTTAATTTTTACACTAAATTTATTGAGTTAGTTTTCTTATCTTTTTAAACTAATTTTAGTCAACGGCTTTTCTATATTTTTATTTTGTTAAATAATTTATATATAAAAAAAAAAAAAAAAAAAAAAATAAAATTAATAAATTAAATTAAAAACAATTAAGCAGTTAATTCTTTTATATTATTTAATTGAATGTTTAAAGTCAGTTCTGCTGTCGAAGTAATCAGCAATTAATAGGAAAGTGAAATTTTGAAAAGTTAAAAGTAAAAAAACAAACAATTTTTATTTTTTAAATTAAATTTTTTTTGTTTTTGCTTTTTAATGCTGGAAACTAGTTCTGTACGGTACAGTCTTGAGTCTAATTGAGAATTTTACATTTAAAAAAAAGAAAATGCGAATGCGTTGGAAATTCACGGCTTATATTCCGAAGCGACTCTTTTGGAAGAGCAGAACTTAGAATATGACGTTTTTTTTTTTTAAATTTGCATGGTCATGGTTGAGTAGTTTTTAAAAAAATTGAGCCACGTCTTCCATTATGCTCTGATCAGAGTTATAGTCACCAAATTTTGAAACTATTGTTTCATTTCATTCCCATTTTCAGTGTTGGCCCGTGGCTTTCGGTGTTTTGTGCGCATCTCTAGATCAAAATATATTTCTAATACTATATTATCGACTGTTAAAACTGTACTACCGACTTTTTTTAAATTTAAAATACGCAACATATTATATATCATATGTGTACCACTGCTAGATAGCTAAATGTTCAATTAGAGAAAAGTTATTCAAATTTTAATAAAGTAACAATTTTTCTAAAAAAAAAAAAAATGTTGTACCCGGTTGTGGGCACCCTTGAAACACCTAATAAAAATGGAATATGAAAATTTTTTTTTTTTTTTATATTATTTTAACTTTTCAAAAGAGTTCACAACGATTTTTCGAAATTCGAAATGAGTATAAAACTTCTTATGGTCTGAGATACTTTGGAAATGCGAACATTCTTTTTAATACGAACAAAAAAACTATTAACTGTCAACATACACTATTTACAGTACTCACACAGATCAAATTTTACTTACTGTTCAAATTAGGTCGGTGCGCACAACTAGGTCGGTGTGCACAACTAGGACGGTGCCCACAACTATGTGGGTGCCCACAACTAGGTCAGTGTGCACAACTAGGTCGGTATGCACAACTAGGACGGTGCCCACAACTATGTGAGTGCCCACAACTAGGTCGGTGCCCACAACTATGTGGGTGCCCACTAATACGGCGGTGCCCACAACTAGGTTGATATCCACAACTAGGTTGGTTGACCACAGTTGGTGTCCACAACTAAGTAGATGCGCACAACATAGACGGTGCCCACAACTAGGTCGGTGCACACAACTAAATCGGTGCCCACAACTAGATCGATGCTCACAACTAAGTCGGTGCCCACAACTAGGTCGATGCCCACAACTTGGTCGGTGCACAACTACTGTTGAGTGCTCACAACTAGGTCGGTGCCCACAACTAGGTTGGTGCATACAACTAGGGTGGTGCCCACAACTAAATCAGTGCCCACAATTAGATCGATGCCCATAACTATGTCGGCTGCCAACAGCTAGGTTTGTTAGGCCTACAACTAGACCGCTGCCCACAACTAAATCGTTGCCCACAAGTGCAACACTTCCGCTATAGAAATTCCAACGCATTCTTTAATGGTTTTTATTTTTTTAAACATTTTTTTTTTTATTATTTTTTTTTTGTTGTTTTTTTTTTAATAAATCAAAAATAACTTCTCTAAAATTTCAAAATTTAGCACCATAGCTGTAACAATTTTTTTTTATGAATTATAAACGTAAGAATTTATGCCGAAATTGGTACGATTTGGCCACTGTGCATTAAGCGAAATTAATAAAATTAAATAAAAAAAAAAAAAAAAGGAATATTTAAGAAAAAATCTATTATTTTTACTTTATACTATAAAAAAAAAAATTATTATTTTATTGGTAGTCTATAATGTATTTAGAATTTGTTATTAAATAAATACACACATTTACACGCACACACGCACACATACACATATTTATATTATATTTGTATATGTACAATAATATAGTTCTAAACATTTATGTAGATCTTTAAGATACATTTTTGTTTATATATTTTTTTACTTAATATTTATGCTAACTCTTTCACACACACACACACACACACACACTCTATATTCTCGCTATTTCTGGCTCTTTCTAATTAAATTTTTTTTTTTACTTTTTTTTTTTTTTTTTATTTATATAAATCATTTCGAGAAGGCTTTACAAAAGGCCGTTTTCGAATTAAGTTTAGACGTTGTTGCTGTTGCAGTTGTTGCAGTTGTTGTTGTTGTTGTTGTCGTTGACATTGTTGACGTCATTGTTAAATTTTCACTACTATTACTATGACTATTATTAATTGTACTACTACTAGTTTGACTATGACTAAAACTATGACTAAAACTATTATATGCGCTAAGATTATTACTAAGATTATTATTACTTTTAGTTGTTGTGTAGTTGTTGTTGTTGTATTATTACTATTTTTGTTGTTGCTGTTGCTGCTGCTGCTTCTGTTGTTGCTGCTGTTGTTCGTATTATTATTATTTTTACAAACACGTTCACGTTTTCGTGTATATTTATTTTCAGTAATGGTCGTTGTTGTTGTTGCTGCTTGTTGTTGTTGTTGCGCTACTAGTAGCAGCCGCAGCGGCATTATCAGCAGCAACAGTTTCAGCATAAAAATCATCAAAACTATAACGATTATTATATTTATAACCGGCAAAAGATACAATATTGCTGCTTGTATCAAATGAAGTTGCAGTTGCTGTTGTTGTTGTTGTTATTGGAAAAATTGGCGCTGAAGCAGATGCTGGCACTGTACTTATATTATTTATAAATAGCAATTGTTGCTCTTGTTGCTCTTGTTGCTCTTGTTGTTGTTGTTGTTCAGCAATATCTTCATCGATGATCGTTTCAATAATACGTAATGGTTGTGAATCAATACGTTTCGATGTCATAGTACGATGTCCAAATTCAACAAAATATTCTGCAGGTGAAAGTATTAAAGCATTATTGCCGCTACTACAAATGCCGCCAATGGCATTGCCATAACTTTCACGTCTTTGACGTAACATAGATATGCCGCCGCCGCCGCCGCCACCGCTACCGCTAATGGATGCGGTTGATGAGGAGAATGCTGTTGCAAAAGCAATTTTTTGATTAGATCTCATAGTGCAGTCGAAAGATGTTGCAAATGGCATTGGTTTTAGCATTGGTATTGATGATTTTCTTAAAGTTGTTGTTGTTGCTGGTGCTGCTGCTGCTGTTGTTGTTTGTTGCATAATTGTTGTTGTTGTCGCTGTTATAATTGATGTTGTTGTTGTTGCTGCTGCTGCTGCAATATTTGTTGTTGTTGTCGTTGCTGCATTAGTCGTCGTCGTCGTCCATTGTTGTCGTCGTCGTCGTCGTCATTGTTTTTCGCATCTCAATATTAATCACGGAGTTCGAGCGCTCTTTATCTGCTATTCAGCTGCCATACTTGTTGGAAGATGCGTAGTTATTAACTGCAGATCCGTTTGATGACATGTGAGTATCAGGCACTAAATGTGGTGTTCTACTAGATATAGGTGGCAAAATAGGACTTGTTGGCCAATGGTATGTAGCAGCGGCATTATTGGATGAGGGAACACTTCTATGCAAAAAGCGATTTTAAATTTGTCATTAAAAAAATTGGAGACAAAAAACAAAACGCAAAATGAAAGCAAAAACGAAAACGAAAAGCAAACAACAAACAACAAAAAATCAAAAAAAAAAAAAAAAAAAAAAAAAAAAAAAAAAACGTTAACTTCGGTGATACCGAAGCTTATATACCCGTCACACGTATTTTTATTATACCCTGTACCCAAAGGGTAAAAGGGTATATTAAGTTTGTGCGAATGTATGTAACAGACAGAAGGAGGCAAGATGGACCCTATAAAGTATATATATTCTTGATCAGCATTGGAAGGGGGAGTCGAACTAGCTATGTCTGTCTGTCCGCCTGTCCGTCCGCTGTCCGTCTGTCATGCTGTCTGCCGTTTGAAAACGATTATTTCGGAGACTATAAGAGGTAGAGCTTTCAAAATTGAAACTTAGACTCTCCTAGGCCGTCAAGTGTGCACTTACTAACGGTTTTTCTCTAGACTCATTTTAAGGAGTACCTCCCCATACAAATGTACCCCAAAATTTTGGGTTTTTGCATAAAAACGTCATTGTTTTTCATTCTAGGAAGTTCAAACTTAGTATTAATTATGTCTATGATAGTCCCAATAAAATATCCAAATATGGGTAGGACCAACCAAATTTTAGGTATAGCCCCCATACAAATTTATCCCATATTTTTGGGTTTTTACATAAAAAGGTCATTGTTTTTTATTCTAGAAAATTTAAATTTAGAAAATTTAGTATAAATTATGTCTATGATAGTCCCAATGAAATAGACCAATATGGGTAGGTCCAACAAAATTTTAGGTATAACCCCATTCAAAGATATACCCGATTTTTTAAGTTTTTCTATGAAAATCCAATTCAATGAGGTATGGTAGTCAAATAGAACCTAACTAAAGGTACATATAGATTGAGTACAGGGTATCTTGCAGTCGAGCATACTCGACTTCAGTGTTCTCTCTTGTTTTTTAAATTATTAATGTGTTATCATCAGTGGCTTAAAAAGAACTTCGAGATGGGATGGAACGTGGTCAATGGTCTGATAAAACTTACATTGTGTGGGGCCTATGCGAAAAAATGGGCGTGGCACATTGGATTTGATATTGAATGATATTAAAAGTGTTTTTACCCTATTTGAAGTCAATAAATTACTAAAAAATAACCATTTTCATACAAAAATTCGAAAATGGGCGGTAAGTTTGTATGGGTGCTATGCCTAAAAATGGGCGCGGCACATGAGATTTGACATTGGATGACAGTAGAAGTGCTTTTATCTAATTTGGAGTGAATATATGCATAAATAATAACTATTTTCATACAAAAAATGGAAAAAATCGATAAGTTTGTATGGGTGCTATGCCTAAAAATGGGCGTGGCACTTTCATATTCAAACTTGACCTGGTCGTTGCCGAAAAAGCTTAAGTTTCAAATTTCAGCTAAATATCTCTAGTAGTCTCCGAGTAAATCGCGCTGATATTAACAGACAGACAGACAGACGGGCATGGCTAAATCGATTCGTCTCATCGAGCTGATCAAGATTATATATACTTTATGGGGTCTCCGATGCTTCCTTTAATGCGTTACAAACTTTCCGACAAACTGATAATACCCTTCACACTATGTGTGGCGGGTATAATAAAACGAAAAAATTTGAAAAAACAATATAAAAAAAAAACTTTAAGTTCGATTTTACCGAAGCTTAAATACACGTCACATATACATTTAGTTAAATTATTCGTAGATATTTCGTGAAGCGTCTGGGTGAAGTTTATGTTAATCCGATGAGTACCAGCGAACAACAAGTTTAGAGACTAACACATTAGTCATGTTTCTTAACAAAATTTGCGATTTACTTTTGAAAACGTAAAAGTTTTAAAATCGCACGTTTTTAAATCGGTCGTATTTAAGTCGAGTGAAAAGTTAATAATGTAAAATATTGCGCAGACCGAACGAAACGATTTGAGAATGAAACATAACATTTTGAGTATTATAGTACTTTTGCACTGAATTTATCAAAAAAAAAAAAAAAAAAATTGTGGAACAGTGTTCCGATTGCGTACGTAGTAAAAAAAAAATTTTAATTTTTACATAAAAATGATATGATATCGAGCCATGAATAAACGCGACTTTTTTTTGCTCCAGTTGGCTGAGTTGAACTTGGTTATCGATTGGATTCATCAAGACGGCGACACATGTCACACAGTTCGTGAAACAATCGACATGTTGAATGATGAATTCTGGTGAGCAAATGGCTTAGCCCATTTGAAAGGGAGCCGCGGACAACATTTACATAGCAAAGGCCAATTTATCGGTTCCCATAAAAAATTATGAGTAAATGTTGCAAATCTCAGTGTTTTATTCGACTAAAAAAAAAAAAAAAATACGCTTAAAAAATCACAATGCAACAATGAAACGTTTTGGAAATGAAACATAACTTTTGCGTTTGCGATTGCCGGGAGCACAAATAATTTAAAATCGTACGAATTTACTGAATCGTAAATCGGAAAATTTTAAGATTACAGGAACATGGCTGTATGTTGCTTTCTTATGTTGCGTATTAGTAAAAGCCTACATTCTGAACTATTTAAGACAAGAAAAGCTACAATTTCAATACTTTTAAAACTGAGACGGACAGACAGACAGACGAATATGGCTAGTTTCAATCGAAACGTCAAGCTGATCAAGAATACTTTTTTAAAGTGTGACGAGTATAAAAAAAAAAAAAAAAAAAATAGCTAAAAAAAGAACATATTGCACTTTGCATAGTTTTCAATGATTGGAATCGTATTAGTTTGAATGATGAGTTATGTAATTTTCTTTTTGGAAGAGTGTAAATTTAAATAGACACACACACACACAAATGGAAAAAGGTTTTGACAATCTTTACAAAACAAATATTTATGTAATTATTGGAATAAATGCAACATGATTTTGCGTGTTTTATCATTTGGAAAATTATTGAATGAGTGCATTCATGTCGAAATCTGTCGAAACAAACTTATTCAAAATCTTAAAGTAGGCTTGAAGTCAAATTTTGTCAAAATCTTTAAATTATTTTTGAAGTTTGTTTCGATTCTCAATTGTTGGTCTTAGGTGCTTTTTTTTTTTTTGAATGTGTTAAGAAGTAAATAGTTCAAAGTTGAAAGTCGTTATTGTATGTGTGCCTTTTTACTCAAGAGAAAAAAAAAACGAAAAAAAGAACACTTAGTGTGCAAATAGTTAGCGATAAAAAGGTTTGCAAAAGAATGCAGAGTTAAGTGCAATTATGGAGCTTTTTGTTTTTGTTTTTGTTTGTTTTTTTTTGTTCACACAAAAAGTATGAGCTTCTACCTTGAATGAGGAAATAACATTGGCGGCGCATTAAACATTGGCTGCGGCGTTGGTGGTGGCTGTATGGAAGCAGCGGCTGTATCCGGATGTAAAAAATTTCGACGCTGTTCAATACGTTCCTGATGTTGACTTAAACAGCGCGAAAGTACATCAGGAAGGCTTTCCATGTGTTCCTGTAATTTAAATACAATTTTATTTAATATGAAGAATTGATGTTGAATGATGTTGTATTGCGACAAAAAAGCAAAAGATAAAATACAAACTACCTTGGACCGAGATACATTTATCGCCACGCAACAACAAGACGGACAGACAGACAGACGAACATGTATAGAACGATTCGTAACTCGTCATGCTGATCAAGAATATATTGAATGCATATTGGGGTGGTCCAAAAAAGTTGTATGCGCCACCCTATAGGATTGTTCGATAAGAAACCCCGTAAAGCCCCCAAAGATTTACAACTTTTTCGTAGATTTAGTGTAAAAACCTGGAAAATGAATATATTTTTTTTTTTCCGAATAAGCATGTTTCTCTCCATAAATGAGCGTAGAATAACATCCAATAATTTATTTTTTTAAATATATTATCTATACTAATATTATAAAGAGGAAATTTTTGTTTGTTTGAAATAAATAGGCTCGAAACTACTGCACTGATTTAAAAAATTCTTTCATCGTTGGCAAGCTACACTATTCCCGAGTGACATAGGCTATGTTATTTTTGGAAAAGTATCACCCAGGGCCTAATGGGGGCCTTGAAACTGGAAAAGAGAAATATTTGGATCAAAAAGACGTTAAAAAATTTAATTATTTTTGTTTTTTTTTTTTTTAGAATTCAGGTGAACAACAAGACGGAATTTTGGAAAATTTATACCCCTAATGGGGGCCTTGAAACCGGAAAGCCATCTTGGAGTGAATAGTCGTAGAGACTTGAAACAGGGCTCATTGAAAGATGGTTAAAAACATTTTGGCGTTCAATGTGTCAAGGGATTTCGGAATTGGACCTGGGACCCATATGTAAACCCAATATAGATTTTTGACCAATTTTTTTTTTATTTTATTACAGGTGAGCACTTAGACGGGATCTTAGAAAATTTGACCCGGGGCCTAATGGCGCCTTGAAACCGGAAAAGCCATATCTTTGGAGTGAATAGACGTAGAGACTTGAAACAGGGCTCATTTGAAAGATGGTTAAAAAACATTTTTGGCGTTCAAGTTGTTCAAGGGATTTCCGAAATTTGGACCTGGGACCCATATGTGGACCCAATATAGATTTTTTGACCAATTTTTTTTTATTTTTATTACAGGTGAGCACTTAGACGGGATTTTAGAAAATTTTGAACCCAAATTTTTTGATTAATTTATATTTAGCCACCAAATAGAAGCAAAACAAGTAAAAACGTTAGCTTCGGTGGAACCGAAGCTTAAATACCCGTCACACGAATCTTTGAATAGTTTATGTGTGATCATCAGTGGCTTATATACATTTATAAATATATATTCGAAAATAATTACTTTTTCATACATTTGTTCGAAAATAATCGATAAGTTTGTGTGGGGACTATAGCTAAAAATAGGGCGTGGCACTTTGGTTTTGTTATTAGATGTCATTAGAAGTGTTTTTACCCAAATTTGAGTGAATACTCTCATAAATAATACCTATTTTCATATAAAAATTCGAAAACGGGCGTTAAATTTGTATGGGGGCTATAGCTAAAAATGGGCGTGGCACCTTGCTTTTGATATTGGATGAGATTAGAAGTATTTTTACCCAACTTGGAGTGACTACATTCATAAATAATAGCAATTTTCATATAAATTTCGAAAATGGGCGGTAAGTTTGTATGGGGGCTACACCTTAAAATGGGCGTGGCACTTTGATTTTAACACTTGAGCTGCTTAGGACTGAGAAAAGCTTAAGTTCCAAGTTTCATTTCAATATCTTTAAAACTAAGCGAATGAATCGCATAAATACAGACAGACGGACAGACGTACAGACAGACAGACAGACGGACATGGCTAGATCGACTCGTCTCGTCGAGCTGATCAATAATATATACATATATACTTTATAGGGTCTAAGATGTCTCCTTTAATGCGTTACAAACTTTCTGACAAAATGATAATACCCTCCACACTGTGTGTGACGGGTATAAAAAAAAAACGCGAGCAAAGCCGCGGCTACCTGCTAGTTATATATATTTACAATATAGAACATTCCTAGAGATAGCCATAAGAATTTAGTAAAAAAAAAAATATTTTTCATATAATTTTGGACCACTCTTATGTATTTATATTATGCAAAATATGGTCTATCGCTAACTACTACTTTCTCCCGGAATCTTTCGGAATCGAGCCATTTTTTTTGCAAAAAATTCATAAAAAGTGATCCGCTGCTCGGCTACTCGGACATGAATCATCGACCAAAAAAGGTAATAATCAGAAGAAGGTTTGTCTGGCATGAATACAGTGGATGGGGTAGGACTGACACAGGGTGCAAAAGATGCTCATTCACAATAGGTTTTAGCGGCGAAACGTTGGAAACTGAAATATTGTGAACAAAATGGTTTTAGAATGGATTCTTCAAAGTATTGCTAGCCACTTTTTTTTTATTTTCAATGTTCTGGCATAACAGCG
The DNA here is from genome assembly GCA_018903435.1 of Leucophenga varia. Taxonomy (NCBI): domain Eukaryota; kingdom Metazoa; phylum Arthropoda; class Insecta; order Diptera; family Drosophilidae; genus Leucophenga; species Leucophenga varia. The sequence continues at coordinate 69,374 of JAEIFJ010002204.1, read as the reverse complement.
CGAATACGATCTGGAGTACCAGGAGTACCGAAGGGAATTTCACCGCTGTATATGATGAACATCTACGCATTCTACTAGAGGTGAAGAACTATCGATAGTCAACGGCATCGATAGTCGACGTATGTTTTTTTTTGGTATCGATAGTTCTCAAGCAATATTTTTTGCTTCTGCTCTCTTTTTTTTTTTTTTTGTTCGCAATACTATCGAATTGTATATTTTTTTTTTTTGTATTTCTTTACGAACTTGTAAACTTTGCAGTTTATCTTCCAGATTTGTTAAGCGCTCCTCAATCGCATCTTGTCGACTAGACATATCCGATATAATCTCATAGACAGTATTTTGTGTCTGTAAATTGATATACATTTTTTTTTTAAATTTTTTTTTTTATTTATTTATTTAATTACTTACCTTTGCCATATCAGTTATTGTATTTGCATTATCCATAAGTTTGCGTTGATCCATTTTAACCTTTCGCAACCTTTTTGTTTGTTTTTTAATGTTTGGGGTTTTGTAGATACATTTTGGCGGCGGTATGATTTGAATTTAAAATTATGCAATAATAAAATATTTTTAATATTAGTATTAAATATTTAACAAAATTTGTGTTTTTTTTTTTTTTTTTTTAGTAATAAATTTTTTTTTATTCTCACTGAACTTCTCCAAGAATTTTAAAAGCGTTCGAATATTGGTCAGTTTGTAAGTTGTACGTTTTGATATTTTAAAGATACTTATTATTTATGTTTTGTAGATATTTTATATATATAAATATATAAATATGTATTAAATATTAATTTTTTTATTATTATTATTATTATATATAAAAATTCTATAAATAAAGTTAAAAAATAATTATGTTCTGTCAAAAAAAAAAAAAAAAAAATCATAATAATTAAAACGAAGAAAACTGAAATATTTGTTTTTTTTTAGAAAAAAAACTAAGCAAAAAAGCATTATTATTATTATTTTTTTTTTTTAGATATTTGATGTGTGTTATATTGGATTTATTATTTTTAATTTTTTTTTTTTTTTTTTTGAAAAGCACTGATTTGTGTGTAAAGAGAATTGAAATGAAAAATACTTAGCGATGAAATTATTTTAATTTCGTCGTTAAGATTGCAGAAAAATTGTATCTCAAAAATTCAAACTTAATTTTAATTAATTTATATGTTACAGATAAAGCTTTCGCATTTTGTTTTTAGGTTTCTGTAGAAAGTAATCTAACTTAACTTATATAGTATATATTTTTTTATTGTAACAATAAAATTGCAGCGTTTTTTTTTTGTTTTTGTGTAAAAATTTCAAATTTAAAATTGACTCAAGCTGAATAACTATAATAAAGTATTAATTTTTTTTTTTCAAATTGGTTCTTCTTTTTAAAAAAAAAAAAAACGCAATCGCTTAGTTTTGCAATTTGAGATTTGCGATTTGAGATTTGCGATTTGAGATTAGCGATTTAAGTAAAGTCGTTCGATTTAAAACCGTTTGTGTTTCGGCAAATGTAAAAGTTATATTACATTGCATTTGGGAAAATGGCAGCCGTAGAGAAACCGTTTATAAACGGCCTGACCAAATGGCAAAAATATTTTTTTGAAATAATTTTATAAAATTAAAACTATTAATCAATGTGATATAAAAAAGTACAAAGATAAAATCTATAAACATTACAAAATAAGATTAAAAATGTTTTTAAATCGTACGAATTTACTTAAATCGCTATCAAATCGCAAATCTCGAATCGCGTCATTTCAACTAAACAAACTCTGACCGATTTGAAAACGAAAATATTTTGCGATTTGCGTTTGTCGATTGCCACAGCAAGGTCAATTTTATTAAACGCGTGTTTAAAAAAAAAAAAATAAATTATTAAATTAGATTTTCTCTTTTCAACTTACTTTTTCGAAATTTTCTATTTAAAAATTCTAAAAAATTTTGTTTATGTAAAAAATAAAAATAAAAGTACCACAAAAAAAAATAATAAAAAACGATTTAATCAAATATTTTAAACATAATTTTTCTAAACTACTGTGCCAGTGAGTCTAAAAAATTTATTAAAACTTTTACATAAATACATAAAGCTAGCTATTATCGATTTTATAATCAGATGTGTGATGAAATTCGATGAAAGCAGTAAAAGTTTTGACAAGGCATATATTTCAGCGATAGTTCGTTTGTCGAAACTAGAATAGAATTCATAAAAAAATTTTAAAATACTAAACGATTTGATTTCGAACTATCGAAACTTGCTGTTCGAATTCCAACACATATGCGAATTATATTCTATATTAAGACTAAATAAACTAAACAACATTTTAAAATTAAACAAAAAATTAAAAAAAAAAAAAAAAAAAAATGGTGAGCCAAGAATTTTTAATTATTAAAGTGCTTTTGTGTGCAGGTTGAGACAGTGTTTTATTTGTTCAAAAATATAAATAGAATTTTATTGAAAACCATTGAAAAGACACATAAAGTAGTAATTGGAAAAAAATGGAAAAAGTAAATTTGGAAAAGTTTTTTTTTTTAGAAGGAAAGAAAGAAAACAGAAAAACAGATCATAGATTTTATTTGGAATTGGAATATAATTTTAATAATACTGCGACTTCAAAATAACTTTGGACTGTGCGCATTGAAACTGAAAAGAAGTCAATTTACTTATTTATTTTGTTTAAAAGTTGCATAGATAAACAAAATAGGGAAAATATCAGACGGACATGGCTATTTCGAACGACTTAGCGAACTGATCAAGAATATATACAATATATACTTTATGCCATAATGTCTACGCAGCCTTCTTTCATGCGTTAAACACTTACGCTAGTATCGATACTTAATAGAGATGTGCTTCGAACATCGAATTTAACGATACTTTTCAGACAATATCGATACTAGTCAGAGATAATCGATAATTGCGTTACTTAACAGAGCTGAATATCGAAACTAACGATACTTAACAGATATGAGCATTGACAAAATTAATATTTAATCAAATATATCGATCGAGTTGAGTCACGACACAATCGATACTAATCAGAGATATGCTTCAAACATCGAATTTAACGATACTTTTCAGACAAGAGCATTGGTTATATCGATACTTATTGAAGATAAGCAACAAAAATATCGAACGAGATAAGCATCGAAAATATGAAAAATATCGATGCTAGTCAGAGATAAGCATAGACAATTGCGTTACTTAACAGAGCTGAATATTGAAACTAACGATACTTAACAGATATAAGCATTGACAAAATGAATACTTAATCAAATATATCGATCGAGTTGAGTAACGATACAATCGATACTTAACAGAGATGTGCTTCGAACATTGAATATAACGATACTTTTCAGACAATAGCATTGGCTATATCGATACTTATTGAAGATAAGCAACAAAAATATCGAATGAGATGAGCATCGAAAATATGAAAAATATTGATACTAATCAGAGATAAGCATAGACAATAGCGTTACTTAACAAAACTGAATATCGAAACTAATGATACACTAACAGATATAAGCATTGACAAAATGAATACTTAATCAAATATATCGATTTGTCGAGTTGAGTAACGACACAATCGATACTTAACAGAGATGAGCAACGAAAATATCGATACTTATCGAAAGTGAGAATTGAAATTATTGTTTATCTTATCTCAGATGAGTACTTGCAACGAAGCGTACCTAGTATTATTTGTAACTACATATTCCTAGACATACATGTGTCTCTAAATTTCGCTGCAAAACTATCGATATTATCGATGTTTTGTCAGCTCTAAATTGAACTACACAGCAAGCATTTTAGTGTTGTTGTTGTTGTTTTTGTTTACTTAATTAACATTAAAAAAACAAAAATCACTTAAAGCAAACCAAATTAAAACATAAACATATTTTATATAGGTACTAAAATTAGCGTTCTATGTAATACATATATACTACATATTTATTATTATTATCTTTTGTTTTTTTTTTTTCTATATATATACATATATGTATAAATGTTAAATGTATTTGTAAATGATTTTTATATGTCATATTTAAATGAAATATTTGAACGGTAGCTTGAGTAGATGGTTTTTTTTTTTTTTTTTTTTTTTGGATTGGTTCTGCAATCTTAACCCGAACGAAATTCAAGAAACTAATATTCAAAGTGAAAATTGGAGTTTACATTATATATATTTAGTGTAAGTCCACCAGTTAAGAATTTCTTTTTTTTTTTTTTTCTTGTTTAGCTACGATTTCAACTTGAGAGAGAGAGAGATATTGTTTGAGAGTTCTGTTATGAAAGGTTTTTAACTACTTACATACATATTACGTATATATATATAAATAATATTTTCTAACGTATATTGTGGTTAGTTAGTTAGATAAATAACAAAACTAGCTATAGTAAAAGTATAAGTAGAAGAAGTAAGTCTATTAGTCTAGTTATGCGTGTGTTTTATTTGCAACAAAAAAAAAAAAAAAAAAAAAACAAATTATTAATTTATATTCCCATAAACACTTTATTTTGCAATTTGCGATTTAACTAAATTCGTACGATTTCAAATGTAACGTTTTTAACTTGTGAAATTATGGCGGCTATATAAAATGTTACTGTTACACAAACTTTGACGATTTGAAATCGTAAACATTTTGCGTTTTGAAAAGTAATAAATTTGAAATTGAATTTTCGATAACACAAAAATCGTTTCATGTCTTGTAATTTTTTTATTTGAATTTTTAACGTTTTGTTTTTATCAAAAAGAAAAAAAAAAAAAAAAAAAAAAACAAAAATCGTTTGAAAGTATAAAATTTAATTATCGACGATTTTTGATTTACGTTTTAAAATTTCAAATCGGTGGAGTTTGAGTTAGTGAAATGAAAAAAATTTGCGTTTCAATCAGACCGATTGTAATCGATTGATTGTTTGTAACCGATTACCGGTTTTTCGAAATGAAATCCTACAAATAATATTGTGAGTAGAAGATAACGTAAGCTCGAAGAATTTGGAAACGCAAATGACGAATGCAAGACGAATAATGTTAAATTTATTTTATATTTCGAGAACGGGTATGTAAACGGAATCTTGCACAAGTAATGAACGTTCTGCTACTATAGTACTAACTTCGATCTTTTGGGCAATCGATTTTGATAACTTAACGGAAGAACGACGACTCGTTCTTTTGCGGCATTCCATGACATTCCATGGAATTAATCGGAAGTAGCGTTATCTGACGAATACATCGTGTGGGGTAGCAACTCCCACTTCAACATGTGGCCGAGCGTTCAACTCGTGTGTGATCTATACTAATATTATAAAGAGGAAAGATTTGATTTTTTGTTTGTTTGAAATGAATAGGCTCCGAAACTACTGGACCGATTTAAAAAATTCTTTCACCGTTGGCAAGCTACACTATTCCCGAGTGACATAGGCTATGTTATTTTGGAAAAATTTTGAACCGGGGCCTAATGGGGGTCTTGAAACCGGAAAAGCCAAATATTTGGAACAAAAAGACGTTAAAAAATGTATTTATGTTTGTGTTTTTTTAGAATTGAGGTGAGCAACAAGACGGGATTTTGGAAAATTTTGACCCGGTGCCTAATGGCGGCCTTGAAACCGGAAAAAACCATATCTTTGGAATGAGTAGACGTACAGACTTGAAACAGGGCTCATTTGAAAGATAGTTAAGAAACCATTTTTGGCGTTCAAGTTGTTCAAGGGATTTCCGAAATTTGGACCTGGGACCCATATGTGGACCCAATATAGATTTTTCGAACAATTTTTTTTATTTATATTACAGGTGAGCAACAAGACGTGATTTTGGAAAATTTAGACCCGGGGGCTTATGGGGGCCTTGAAACAGGAGAAAGCATATCCTTGGAATGAATAGACGTAGGGACTTGAAACAGGGCTTATTTGAAAGATGGTTAAAAACCCTTTTAGCGTTCAATGTGTTCAAGGGATTTCCGGAATTTGGACCTGGGACCCATATGTGGACCCAATATAGATTTTTTGACCAATTTTTTTTTTTATTACAGGTGAGCACTTAGAAGGGATTTTAGAAAATTTTGACCCGGGACCTAATGGGAGCCTTGAAATGAAGTCATATCTTTGAATTGCATAAACGTAGAGACTTGAAACTGGGCGCATTTGTCGTGTTTAGGGAATTTTTTAAACAATTTATATATTTAGCCACCAAATAGATGCAAAAAGAAACGCGAGCAAAGCCGCGGTACATGCTTGTTATACATAAATTTAAGGCTTCGTGTAAAGTTTTTAAAGTTTTTCTTTATTATTATTATTATTTTTTTTTTTTATAATAGTGTTTAAACTATTTGTGAATTATATGCAACATTTTAAAAAGTAAAAATATTTTTTTTTTTTATTTGCAAATAAGAGTTACGCATAAATAGACAATGACGACTATGTTTGTTAAGGAAATACACACACACATACACACACAATGTAAATTAAAATAAAAAATTTTGTTTTTATTTTTTTTCTAATTTTGTGCTACAAATTTGTAAAAAAAAAAAAAACAAAAAAAAAAAAAAAAAACATTTAAATTAAATATTTTTTTAATTTTGTGTTGATTTAATTAAATTTTTTTTTGTTGGTGAAAGTTTGAGTGTTTTTGTTTTTGAATATATTTGCTTGGTTGGGTGCATTTTTTTGTTGTATTTTTTTTTTTTTTTTTTTGGTGTATTTAGGTTTTAGGTTAGGAAAATTGGATTCATGCATTTTTTTCTTATTTTTTTTTTGTTTAATGCGATTAGCTTTATTTTATTTGTTGAATTTTTGAGATACGATTTTGTTTGTTTTTTTTTTTTTTATATTTGAGAAAAAAAGAAAATGTTTTTATAATTTTTTTAATTGAAGTTTTTTTAACAAATTTTTTTTTTTTTTTTTTTGTTGTGTCTGGTTTTTTTTTTTTTTTTATAATAATAATTTTTTTGTTATAAAATTGTTACATTTTCATTGCGTCTTGTATGCGATAAAACAGGGCTTTACAACCTAATTACAGGCTAGTAAAACGAGTTTAATCAATATTTTTTTTTTTTTAATTATTGTTGTTTTTTTTTTTTTTTTTGTATAAATTTTTATTTTTTTTTTTTTTTTGGTTTTTTTTTTTTTGTATATTTGACCGACTGTGCTCGATAATTTTAGTTTGCCTTCTCTTTGATATGTATTCGTATTCGCCATTTAGAGTACAAAAGTCAGTGTGTGCGCGCCTAAGATACTTTTTTTTTTTTTTTTTTTTTGAGATACAAAAACTATCTTTTTCCAAAAAAAAAAAAAAAAAAAAAAAAGTAACTTAAAAACACCCAACCAAAACCACTGTGCGACAAACAAAAAACCCAAATTTTATGGTATAGCTTGTAGTTCTGATCAAGTAAAAAAAAAAAAAAAAAAATGGAGCTAATGTTTGCAACTTTTCACTTGACTACGAATCGAATTTTATTTTTTAAACAGTTTTTTAAGGAAAAAACTTAGAACATTCGAACAGCATATATAATATTTTGACATTTTCGTTTATAAATGTTATAAGTGTGAATTTTCAAGGCAAATGCAGTTTTTTCAACTTTAATTTAATTTGTTCGAAAGCTCTAATTGACTGTTTTATAGCTCTCATTCTAGATTCCAAGTTTCAGATTTTGGTGATTCCCCGAAAATTATATTTTATACAGTTTTTTCTTTTCTACCTCGACCAGCACTACAAACGCTACTAAAAGATTTCCGAGCTATCTAAATTTTTTTGTTATTTTTGTCGCTTACGTTCGTCTGTATTTGCGCTCAGTTTAACCTAAAAAATTTTTTTTTTTTTTATAATTTTTATCTTTTGAAATTTTGTATCTTAAAATTTTTATGTGTTCTACTACAAAAAAGATAACAAAAAAATAAAAAAAATAAACCAAAAATTGCAAACGTTTCACATTTATGGAAAAAAATAAATAAAAATACAAATAAAACGTACAAACAAATATTTTTTTTTTTTTGGTTATGGACAAATGTTTGGGACATATAAACAAATTGTTTAAATATTTAGATACAATATCTTTTTTTTTTAATTTTTCTTGTTTTTGTTTTATACAATTCTGAGAAGTATTTCTAAAAAAAAAAAAAATATGCACTATTAAGCAGCAACAGTAGCAGCCAAGTTTTAAAAAATGTTGGCGCAAAAATTGGACAAAAAAAAAAAAAATATATGACTCTGAATATTTTTTATTTCGGGATTGCATTGCATTTCTAAAGTTAGAGTACACGTCAGACAGTTAGTTTAATGAATATTTTTTTTTTTATTTTAATTTTTTTTTGTTAGTAAATAGTTAGTTAGTAAGTTTGAAAAATAGTTAAAGTTCTTTTTAGTAGGTTCTGTTCTGTTTGTATCTTGTTGTTTCTTTGTTTGTTTGTTTGTTTGTTGTTGTTGTTGTTGTTCTTAGATCTCTAAGAATACTCACGCATATATAGCTAGAAGGAACTTTCTTTGGTGGGTTCTTACACGGCCGGGATTAACCCGTTTTACTAGTCTTGTATGTTTGTAAATGAGCCAAGTTTCACGAAGAACATTCGCCGCAGCATTTTTCAGCTAAATTGTAATGAAGTAAGAAGAAAATGAATAAAGAAAATATTAGAATGTGTAAATGTGTGTGTGTGTGTATGTGCGACCGATTTTTTTCTATTTTTTTTCTGTGTGTGTGTGTTTGATTTTTTTTTTTTTTTTTAAATGATTCACAAATTAATTTAATTTTATTAGAAAAAAAAAATGTTTTTTAATTTAAATAATTTTTTATTTTTTTTTTTTTATTTTACGTGAGCTGATTTTTTGAGCGAAAGTGTGAGTTCGAAACAAGTTTTTGCAAAACGTACAAATTCGTTGAGTAAGGAAAAACAAAAAAAAAAAAAAAGTATTTAAAAACTAAATTAAATTAAATAAAAAATTTGAAACCTAAGCAACTTATATTAAAAAAAAGGGTTAAAATATTTTATTTATTTACTTTATTTAATATATATAAAAAAAAAAATTCTATATACAAGTAGTAGGTAGGTATATAAAATATTGAAATAAATCAAAATTTATGTATATATTTTAAAGGGTTTATAGAGCATATTTAAAACTACTTTTTTTTAAATTATTTATTTAATTAATATTATTTAATAACTTTAAGTTTAATTTATTAAATATTTTAAGTTAAGATTTTAATGCTATTTCATTATTATTATAAAATTAATTAATTAATTGTATAGAGTAAAGATGTGAAAGATATGTATTTTCAGTGTTAAAAAAAAAAAAAAATAAAAAATAAAAAAAAAAAAAAATTTAATGCAACTATAACATATAACATATATTTTTTTTAAGATGCAAATAGTTCTTGATATGAGAACGAATGTACTTGATATGACAACGAACGTTTTTGAAATGAGAACGAATGAACTTGTTGCAGAAACGAAAGAACGAAAGGAGAATTTTCAATTTAAACTTTGCGTGCTTAATATTTTGGGCTAGTACTTTTTTCACTTGAGTTGGCAGCACTGTTAATCAAATTTGGGCAAATTTTCATGTCAATGTCATTTACGCTTGTGTTTTTCTGAATGGAATAAATGGAACAAGAATGCTGAAGAAGGCTTACGGTGACCGAGCTCTACCAAAATCAACAACATTTGATTGGTATAAATTGTTCAAAGTAGGGGTGAGAACGTGTTGAAGACGAAGAGCGCCCTGGTCGCCCTGATCGACCTCAACGGACGATACTAACAGATGTTTTGGGCCTTAAACGTGTCAAGGCTCGATTGGTACCAAAAATGGTGAATTTTTTTCAAAAACAGCGTCGGTTTTTCGTGACTTTTTCTCCAAAAATGCAACCAATATCGTTCCGCAACCACCGTATTCGCCTGATTTGGCGCCATGTGACTTCTGGCTATTCCCAAAACTCAAGAGACTACTCCGGGGAACGCGTTTCAAGTCAATTGAGTAGATAAAAGCTGAATCGAAGAAGGCGCTGATGGCTATAGCGGCAAGGAACTATTTGGCATGTTTCGGGGATTGGAAAAAAACGTTGGCATAAGTGTATTTTATCGGGAGGGGATTACTTTGAAGAGGATGAAATTGATTTACAAGAATAAAAGAACAAATTCACTTTGTAAAATGGGCACAGTAGTAAGAACGAATGATCTTGAGATATGAACGGATGTTTTAGATATAAGAAACAATGTTTTTGATTTAAGAACGAATGTTCTTAATATGAGAACGAATATTCTTAAGATAAGAACGAGTTCTTGTTATTAGAACGAGTGTTCTTGCTATAGGAATAGCTTGCTATGATATACGAGCGAATATTCTTGATATACTATATAAGAAAGAAAGTTCTTCATATGAGAACGAATGTTTGTGCTATGAAAACGAATGTTCTTGATATAAGAACGAGTGTTCTTGTTATGAGCACGTATGTTCTTGTTATAAGAACGAATTATCTTGAGATATGAACGAATGTTCTTGATATAAGAACGAGTGTTCTTGTTATGAAGCACGTATGTTCTTGTTATAAGAACGAATGATCTTGAGATATAAAACGAATGTTCTTGATATAAGAACGAGTGTTCTTGTTATGACCACGTATGTTCTTGTTATAAGAACGAATGATCTTGAGATATAAACGAATGTTCTTGATATAATATACAATGTTTTTGATTTAAGAACGAATATTCTTGATGTGAGGACGAATGTTCTTAATATGAGAACGAATATTCTTAAGATAAGAACAAGTGCTCTTGCCATTAGATCGAATGTTCTTGCTATTTAAAACGAATGTTCATGATATAAGAGCGAATGTTCCTTATACAAATGCAAATGAATTGGATCTGAGAACGAATGTTTTTAATATAAGAACGAATGATGCTGATATGAAAACGATTGTTATTAATATTAGAACGTATATGCTTGCTACGAAAACAGATTTGTCTGTTAATATAAGAAATAATTAAACCTTATATGAGAACAAATGATACTTGATATAAGAACTAAAGTTCTTAATATAAAAACGAATGTTCTTGATATAAAAACGTTTTTTTTTTTTTTCAGAACAAATGTTCATAAAATAAGAACGAATGTTCGTGCACAATCATTTAGCATACACATTCGTTTATTATTTTGAACCAAGTTCATGCATAAATTTCATTGAATGAACGACAAAGATTTTATACATAAAGAGTTCGTATGTGTACACATGATAAATAACTATATGTGTGTATGTTATGCTAATATATATGTATGTATATATTGTATATTTTGAAACATATACAATAGTTCTTACTATATACAGGTAAAATTCAACTCGCTCTTGATATAAGTATGAATGAATTATGCGTTTTATACAATATTAAATTAAAATAATAACAAATCATTAATTTATGAACGATTTAGTTTAATATTCAGTTAAAATGTTTGTGCTTGGCTATGGCTGTGTGTGTGTGGCTTTTCAATTCGAACTCGAAAATTCATTCACACTTAACGAAGGAAATGTGTGTTAGTGTAACTAAACAACAGTTAAACAATTTTTGTAACTGAACATTAAAAACAATTAAACTTGTCGTTTGTAAAAGCATGCGTTAACTTTATAATAGTACGTTTCCACTGGCTTTTGCGTTTGAGTTAGCGTTAAACTGTTGCTATCCGAAAGCAATGACTACTATGTTTTTGGGAATTAAGAAATATAACTAATATTGTATACCATTGCTTTCGATAGCAACAGATTAACGCTAACTCAAACGCAAAAGCCAGTGGAAACGTACTATAAATCTTGTTTTTTTTTTGTGTAAAACACTTTCAAATTTGTATTTCGTTTATAAATTTTATGTATTTTTTTTTTTTAATTTTTGTGCATTAAATTCTCAATACTACAAACTACAATAATGAATTATTATGTTCGTTTATGTGCAATAGAGTAGTTTATTATTATTATTATTTATAAGTATACTATTTATAGATAGCATATATGTATATAGTATATATTTATGTAGTGTATATACTTGTATGTATTATGTACATATGTATGTGTATGTTTTAAGAGTGTATTTATGTTAAAATGTTTTTTTTTTTTTGGCATCATCATCATCATCATAAAATAAACTTAGATAATAAAGAATATCCATATTTAAAGTATAACATACCCTTTTAGTTAACTGCGTGTCCATCATAAAATTGTGCACGTGTTTTTCTGCTCGCGTCAGTTCCAATTTTCTTGAGACGACAGCTACGAGTAAGGCTGTGCAGCCAGCGCCCTGTAAATACGTTTCAAATATGTCATTTTAATCAAATTCATTCATAGATTTATTTATTTATGTATTTATTTATGTATTGTACATCATTCATTTTGATTTTTTTACATAATACATTTTTTTTTTTTTTGTGTGTGTTGAGTGTTTGGAGTTTTTTTTTTATTGAGTTTATCTGTTACAATTTTAGTATTTTGTATCTTGTAGTAACTAAAATATCTTTTTTTTGTATCTTTTTATGTATTTTGGTTTTGTGATAACAATGAATGCGTGTATGTGTTTGTGTATATATATGTGTGTGTGTGTATACATTTTTGTAGTTGTTGTTTTATTTTATTTTATTATTTTTTTTTTTTTTCTTTTTGGGTTAATATACAACCACAAAATAGCTTAAAAATTTTCCTGAAATGTTGTTCTGCAATCAACCAACACAGATACACACATATCTCTTGGATGTGAGTATAGCTGTCAAATACATTTGTTATATGCATTTGTTATAGCGCTTAATTTTGATTGACAAATCCGGAAGAGCGATTTATTGTACATTATATAAACATAGATTATATACATATGTACATATGCATATTTTTAGTTTTTTTTTTTTTTTTTTTTTTTTTTTTTTGGTTAGCTACTCAACATAATAGTCTATCACAAAAATACGTTTTCATTTCGAAAATTTGCTTATTCCATTATAATTGAAAAATCAAAATTATTGTAAAATGTATGCAGCCATGTTCCCGTAATTGCAAAAAAATTTTACAAGTTTACTTTTCAAATCGCAAGTTTTAGAGCAAAATATAAGCGATTTCAAAGCGGCAGCGTTTGATTAAGTTCTTAATTCAAAAGCAAATGCATAATATTACTAAAAGAATGTTCTTGATATAAGAGCGAATGAACTTGTTATGAGTACGCATGTTTTTAATATAAAAACGAATATTCTTGATATGAGAACGTATGTTCTTGATATAAGAACGAATGTTCTTACTATGAGAACGAATGTTCTTAAAATGAGAACGAATAATCTTGATATAGGAATGAATGTTCCTCTTATGAGAACGAATGTTCTTGTTATAAGAACAAATGTTCTTCCTATGAGAGCGAATGTTCTTGTTATAAGAACGAATGTTCTTCTTTTGAGAACGAATATTCTTATTATAAGAACGAATGTTCTTCTTTTGAGAACGAATATTCTTGTTATAAGAATGAATGTTCTTCTTATGAAAACGTATGTTCTTGTTATAAGAACGAATGTTCTTCTTATGAGAACGAATGTCTTGTTATAAGAACGAATGTTCTTACTATGAGAACGAATGTTCTTAATATGAGAACGAATAATATTGATATAGGAACGAATGTTCTTAAAATAAGAACGAATATTCTTGATATAGGAACGAATGTTCTTCATATGAGAACGAATGTTCTTGTTAAAAGAACGAATGTTCTTATGAGAACGAATGTTCTTGTTATAAGAACGAATGTTCTTGTTATGAGCTCGAATGTGTTTGTTATAAGAACGAATGTTCTTAATATGAGAACGAATGTTCTTGCTATGAGAACGAATGTTCTTGTTATAAGAACGAATGTTCTTACTATGAGAACAAATATTCTTGATATGAGTTCGATTGGTCTTAATATAAAAGCAAATAGTCGTTATATAAAAAATTAATGTCCTTGATATGAGCTCGACTGTGTTTGATACAAGAACGAATGTTTTTAAAATAAGAACTAATGTTATTGTAATGAGAACCAATGATTTTGTTATAAGAACAAATATTATTGATATGAGAACGAATGTTCTTGATATGAGAACGAATGTACTTAATATAAGAACGTATGTTCCTGATTTAGAGATCGAATGTTCTTAATATGAGAACAAATGTACTTGATAAAGTTTTCTAAATACAAATGCTTTGTTTATGGTGCTGTGCTACTCTAGGCTATCGCATTACCAAAGCTCTCGAGATTTTAAGTTACGACTTCCCCATTCCATTCCATTCCGTTCAGACTTGATGTGTTGCTTATCAATATTTTTTTTATATAGTTTGGGCATTCCTCTAACAGATTGGCTTAAATGCTTCAAAAATCGTTTTAAAAACACTGTTTTTTTTTCCAAATATAACAGGCAAACTTGGTAAAATTTAAAACGAAATATCCTTGGAACGTAATATAAAATTCACAATTCTATGTCCGCTATGGACGTTGAAACCATTCAACCGATGTGTTCCCAAATTGTTTTTTTTTTTTTTTTTTGAATGGCAACAATGCAAGTGTAATTATAGAACACTTAAACAATGCATTAGGCTGATGCGGTTCATTTATGAAGTAGATTTTCTAATTTTCCCATACAAAAAAAGATTTTCATTTTTGTATGTTTTTTTATTTATACTAGCCCCAAAATATTGTGATCTCGCTGCAATAAAAAAACTGGGTATTTTTTAGTATATTTTTATACTAGCCCCAACAATTAATTTCGAAATGAAAACAAAACTTTTATGATAGACTGTACAATAAACAACAAATTGTTTGTCTTAAGCCCGGCAAAATGTCAATCAATATTTTCTTGTTTTTATTTTATTTTATTTTATTTATTTATTATATTATTTTTTTTTTTACTTGCTATGGTTTTTTTTATTAATTGAAATTATCATGACAAATTTCAATTAGAGTTACACATAGTATTTTTTTTTTCTTAATTAGATAATTTGTTAAACCGAAAGAAAAAAATTAATAAATAAATAATAACTTTTTGCACGAAATATTACGCAAAACATTTTAGACTAACAATCAGGCGCAGGCTACGACGACACAATTTAGTATTTTTGAAAACTTTGATTTATTTAAATATTCGAATAGGTTTCAAATAAAGACGCAGTAGAGCAGAGGAATACACAAGATACAATATATATTTAGGTTGGTACAATTAGTAGACAAATTGGTAAGAAAACAAAAAAAAAAAAAAAAAATAGTTGAGTGAAGTAAATAAATACAAGATTTTATTTTAAAACTTAGTTGAAAGCAGTAAAAGAAGCTAATTTAAAGTATTTTTTTCAAAATTATATTAAGAAAAAAGAAAAATATATTAGTAGAGTTTTTAGATTTTTAAATTAAAGAAAGCCAAAAAAGATAAAGAGTCTTCGAAATAGTTTTTTTTTTTTTTTAGTGATGAAAATTGTTAGAAAAATATATCGAACTGCTCTCATATCTAACGCGTTTTAACATTTTAAATGTTATGTGTAATTTTGGCATACAGCAATGTTAAGTACAGTGAACAGTAAATATATATAAAGAAGAGCCTCAGTTAAGATTTCATTTTTGTTCAATTTGCGATTTGCGATTTTCGATAAACGTTAAAATTTTTGCTATAGATAGTTTACATTTTCGCTAAATTTTTATTGTATTTTAGTTAAAAAACAGCTAAACATTTCGAAATTTGGGATTTAAAAAAAAAAAAAAAAAACAAAAATGAAATCGATTACTTTTGAAAAGTTTTTTTTTTGTGGAAATGAGAACATATCAAATAAAAATTAAATAAATGCACCAATACACAATGCCAACGCCGATAAACTAAGTAAATACTTTCTTTTTTTTTTTTTTTTTTTTTTGCTAAAATCTTAAACGTGTGCATAGTGAATTATTTTAAATATAATCTTAAACATGCAGCCGCTATTTTGTCAATTTCACTTTCGAAGTATTTGTTACTACTCAAAATTTATTATAAATTAATTATTTTACTAAATCACTAAACTATAAATAAATATTTTTTACAAATTTTTGTTTAAATTTATCGAAAGTGAATTTGAGAACATGGCTGTTGTTTAGAAAATTATTATTTTGTTTAAACTTTTTTTTTGTTTTGTTTTTTATTATAAACGTTTTTTTTTTTTTTTTAACATTAAAAAATATATTTAATTTTGAATTATTATATTTTTTTTTTTTGTACGTTAGCAGTTGTTTTTTGTTTTTTTTGTTTCGTTAGTACATTTTCAAAAAACTCACCATTATTCCTGTACTGACAGCGATACCGCGTCCGCAATATGTATTCGGAACGATATCACCGAAACCAACACTTAAAAAATGTTATCGCTATCAGCCACATTGCATTTAAAAGATTTGCATGTTCTTCATCATGAAACCTGCGTGTTGATTGATTGTTTGATTGATTGATTGATTGATTGTTTGATTGATTTTGATAGATTTTGATTGAATACACAATTTTCATATATTAACGAGACAGTGAGAGATAGAGAGATAGAGGGTGTTAAACGCATTAACAGATGCGATTCAATCGAATTGAATTTTTGTATGAATTTGAAATGTGTTATCGATTTTTTTTTTTTTTTTAAATTATTATTATAATTTTTTTTTTATTTTATTATTTTTTTTTTTCATTATTTAGTTTTGTTTTATTTATTTATTTTTTTTTTTTTTTTTGTACAGATATTTTTTTTTTTTTTACAAAACAATAGACATATCGCAGCAGCATATCGAAGCAATCGATGAATCAAACGATGAAACGATATCGATTGTTGAATTAAGTAGCAAAACAAAACGCGTGACAAAAAATTGGAAAGAGCGCATATACGTATATAATACATATATATTTATATTTATATATATATAAATATGAGAGAGAAAGAAAGAGATAGAAAGAGAAAAAAATATATATCGTAAGGATTTGAAAAAACAATAATTTTAATATTTTTATTATTTTTTTTTGTTAAAAATAATATTAATAATATTAAAAAAAAAAATTAATACAAAATAAAAAAAAAAAAAAAAAAATAAAAAAAAAAATAAAAAAAAAAAAAAGAATAATAAAAAAAAAATAATAATAACAAATAAAAAATTAATAAAAAAAAATTAAAAAAAAAAAAAAAAAAAAAAAGTTATGAAGCAACACAACATGACACGTGTGTGTAATAATTTTATTTAAATTAATTAAATGACATAAAGACGTAGTTAAGAAAAGTTTAAAAGAAAAATAAACTTTTAAAAGTAAATATTTATAGAAGAAAAAGTTTTTCTTAAAAGAACAAGATAGTTAGATAACACAAAGCGTTGGTTAAGTAGACAAAAAAAAAAAAAAAAATAGTAAGAGACACATTAAAAATATTAAAAATAAAAATACTAAAATTAAAAAAAAAAAAAAAATTAGGAAAAAAGTATAAAAAAAAAAAAAAAAAATTGTGCAAGAATTTAAAGAAAGCAAGTAGAAAAGAGTAAGAAAAAGGAAATAACAAGACAGTAAGAGAGTTAGAGAGAGAGAGAGAGAAAAACGCAAAAACACAGATAATAAATATAAAAAAAAAATATATATTCAAAAAAAAATGCACAAAAATTTACTTACACAAGCTCGCACACATTCATTCTGACAAAACAACGTAAATATGTAGTGGTGTTCTAGTGATGAGTGTGTGTGTGTGCTTATGTGTGTCTTTATATATTTATTTATTTAATGTAAATATTTATATGTCTATGTATATGTGTGTGTGTGTGTTTTCTTGTTTTTGTTAGTTAACATTTAGTTTTATAACAAGTTGCTTACTTAAAGTTTTGATTTTACATTTATTTTCTTGAAAAGTTTGTAGCAGTAACAACAAAAAAAAAAAAAAAAAAAAAAAAATTCAAGTACAACAAGGAGTAATGTTAATAGAAGAAAAAAGAAATTATTAAAGCATATGCACACACAAACACACACAAATACACTGATCACATAGATACACGCACACAAATACATTTACATGTTAACTTTTGATTTTGAGTAAAGTTTTTTTTTTTTTTTTTTTTTTTTAATTTGCATAAAGACTGAGCAGCATGATTAGTGTTTATAAATCACACACAAACACACACACACACACTCACACATTTATACACACAAATACAAGCGCACACACAGACAGACAGACAAACATACATATCAGAAAATAATAACAGTTTAATTTTTAGCTATTTTGCAAATTAATAGAAACATATTTTTTTTTTTTAATTTTTTAATAAATTTATTTTAATTTTTTTGAATTTTACGAAATGCTTCGTAATATGTACGAAATGCTTTGTAAAATATTTAAAATAAATTGTAGTAGTGTTGCCACACTAAACAACTATTAGATGGCATATGCCCATTCTCTGCATCAACGCAAGTTGAATGCAAAGAAGAGTGAAAGAGACTGACTGCAAACAGAGTCCGAAACAACTGAACTCGTTTGCATTTGTCTACGAATAACATCTCTTCGTTTTTAATATATTTAACTCAAAATTAAATCTGCCCATGTAAAACGATAATCGTTTCTTTAAAGTAATATTTCGTATATTGTCGAATAGGTTTTGTACTTTGTACTATACTTCGTAGTATATACGAAATACTTTGTACTATATACGAATGTTGTATGTACGAAATGCTTTGCAAATGTATAAAATGCTAAGTATTATGAACGAAATCGTTTGTACTATGTACGAAATACTTTGTACTATTTACGAAATAATTTGTACTGTGTACGAAATACTTTGTATTATTTTAGAAATACTTTGTACTATGTACGAATGTTATATGTACGAAATGCTTCATATTATGTACGAACTACTTTGTTCTATGTACGAAATACTTTGTTTTATGTACGAAATACATTCTAGTATGTACGAAATACTTTGTATTATGTAAGAAATATTTTGTACTATTTACGAAATACTATGTTCTATGCACAAATGCAATATGCATGAAATGCTTCGTTTTATGAACGAAATACTTTGTACTGTGTACAAATTATACGAAATACTTTGTACTATGTACGAAATACTTTGTTTTATGTACGAAATACTTTGTAGAAAATATTTAGCTAAACGATAT
Organism: Leucophenga varia; assembly: GCA_018903435.1. Classification (NCBI taxonomy): domain Eukaryota; kingdom Metazoa; phylum Arthropoda; class Insecta; order Diptera; family Drosophilidae; genus Leucophenga; species Leucophenga varia. Next base: position 50,280 of record JAEIFJ010002204.1, on the reverse strand, counting down.
TTAACGCGCTAATTGTGTGTTGAATATTGGGTTTCTCTGCGACCATCTCAATCTAAGTAAGAAATAATTCGCACTATGTACGAAATATTTCGTACTTTAAACACTTTAAACATTTATGCTTCAGATTTTTGTAAGGAAAATAAAACAAACTTTTAGTAGTAACGTTTTTTTAACGCGATACCTAAGGATACATATGAATTCAAACATTTAGTTAAGTTTCTAACTTAAGTAGTAGTAACTTTTACATATGTGGAGAGAGAGAGAGAGAGAGAGAGGACAAAAGAAAATTTCAAAAGTGTCGAACAAAATTTTTTTGTATTTTACGGGTTTATAATTTCAAAAAAAAAAAAAAGTAAGACAAAAAATACATTAAATGCATGTACAACAAGAAAGAGAGAGAAGAGTAGTAGAAGAGACATATAAAAAGAGAGAGAGAGAGAGAAAATATAGGTGCGCGAGACAGATATAGTGTTGAATAGCACTACATCTAAGACGGAAAACTTCATTTGCTGTGGCTAAATAGTTAAATTTGTAAACTTAGAAAAAAAAAAAAAAAATAGAACAATTTAAAAGATACAATATACGATGCTATGCTATGTATGCATCTATAAGGCGTGAACTGACACTGACGCTGACGTTCGAAAGCGTTCGAGTATTTTATTTTATTTTCTATAATTAATTAATTTGATTTATTTTTTTTTCTTATAATTTTAGCAGAATTGAAACCAACCAAAGTATCTTTTTTTTTTTTAAAGTATCTTAAACCTATTAGAGATTATGTATCTGTATCTATGTAACTGCATTTTAGTTACATATTTATATTTTTAGACAAATAAAATTCTGCTTAGTATTTTATGTGTTTTTTTTTTTGTTAAAATCATGTAGTGTTTTTTTTTTTTTTTTTTTTAGGTTTAGGTTGAGTTAAAAGTTGACTGGAAGTATTTTTTTGATTTTTGATTGTTTTATGAATACGATTTTTTTTTTGTTTTGTTTATGCTACGTTTTTTTATTTTTTATGTATTTTTTATTTTTATTTTTTTTAAGAGAGAAAGAGAGAGTGAGCGAGTTAGATACTTACCACCATGCCGCAGTGAGCGTTATACCGCGTCCGCAGTATGTATTTGGCACAATGTCACCATAACCGACACATAAAAATGTGATGGCTGTTAGCCACATGGAGTTTAACAAATTTGCGTGCTCCTCGTCGTGAAACCTTTTTTTTTTTTTGAATTTGTATTTTTTTTTTCGTTTTTTCAATATTTCAAATTTTGTAATTACGAAATTTATTCGTAAATTTTTCGTAAATATTTTGTATATATATTTTTTTTTTATAACAGATACATTTCATCGATTGCATTTTTTTTTGTGTGTTTTTTTTTTTTTTTTTTTTTTTTGGTTTTTGGTTTCATTGACGGTTTTTTTTTGTTGTTTTTTTTGTTTTATTTCATTTCATATATCAGTATGATTTGATGATCAGTATATAAAGATTTCATTTTTGGTAACGTATATGAGCAAAGCATGCATGTTTCATATTCAATTTAGTTTTTTTTTTTTTGATATTGTTCAGTTCATATCAATAAAGTTGAGAGTTGAATTTTTGTTTTTTTTTTTTCAGTTCAGATTTTTTTTTTTTTTGTATAGATACATCGTTTATAATGCAGCGAGTACACATTCAGTTGTAGATATATATATAGATTTTTTTTTTTTTAAATTTTTTTTTTGGTTGGTGGATACAGAAGTAAGGTGAAGAGTGGAGGCAAACAAATAAACAGATGTGAAATTATGTGAACAACTTTTTTTTTCCATATAAAAAACAATTTTTCTTATCTTGTTGATGTACGAGTTTAATAATAATAATTAATTAATTTTTTTTTGTTTTTGTTTTTAAATATGAACCAAAACAAATTTTATATATATAAAAAAAAAAAAAAATAAATAAAAAGAAATAAAAATTTATAAAACGATTTTAATATATTAAAAAAAAAAATACAAAACCAATTTAGTAATAAATAAAAAAAAAATTTTTTAATGATATAAAAAAAAAAAAGAAACACTGTGTATGAAATATTTATGAATTGTAAAATAAAAAAAATATTTAAATAAATAAAATTTAAATAAAAAAATTTGAAAAAAAAAAAATTATTTGCGCATTTAACAAGACTTTTTTGGCATTAAAAAAAAAAAAAAAAATAATAAAAATAAAAAAAAAAAATAAAACTAATTACAAATTTTTTTATATTTTATGAAAAAAAAAGCAATTTAACGCTAAGCACAAAAAACTGGGTTCAAAAAATTTGGCATTCAATAAATTCGTTTTTTTTTTTTTTTCTACAAAAAAATGTACACTTTTGAAACGTTGTATATGCTTCACACAAAGTCTTAGCGAAATGCAAGTACCTAGAAAATATATAGCAGTGTGTGTGTGTGTGTGTGTGTGTGTACAGATATGAACAAGCTGAAAATTGACTTAATTTTATACAAAAAAAAAAAAAAAAAATAAAAAATAAAAAAAAACAAGAAAGAACGCTGAAGTCGAGTATGCTCGACTGCAAGATACCCTGTACCCAATCTATATGTACCTTTAGTTAGGTTCTTTTTGACTACCATACCTCATTGAACTGGATTTTCATAGAAAAACTTAAAAAATCGGGTATATCTTTGAATGGGTTTATACCTAAAATTTTGTTGGGCGTATCCATATTGGTCTATTTCATTGGGACTATCATAGACATAATTTATACTAAATTTAAATTAAATTCAAATTAGAATAAAAAACAATGACGTTTTTATGTAAAAACCCAAAATTTTGGGGTAAATTTGTATGGGGGTACCTAAATTCCTATTCATATTGGGATATTTTATTGGGACTATCATAGACAATTTTACAATTGACTTCCTAGAATAAAAAACAATGCGTTTTAAGCAAAAGCCGAAATTTTGGGTAACATTTATGGGTACCCTTACAATGGGTCTAATGACGGCCTAGAAGAGTCTAAGTTTCAATTTTGAAAGCTCTACCTCTTATAGTCTCCGAAATAATCGTTTTCATACGGCAGACAGCATGACAGACGGACCAGACACAGACGGACGATCGGACAGACAGACAAAGCTAGTTCGACTCCCCTTTCAATGCTGATCAAGAATATATATACATTATAGGGTCTATCTTGCCTCCTTCTGTCTAATAAAAGCAAAAAAGTAGTAAATTTTTAAGTTTGGTAGAAGCAAAGCTCAAACTTTGAATAACTTGGGTCGAGTTTAATTTTCTAATACAAGTCAAGTTTAAACGTTAAAAAAAAACTCAAAAAACTCGATCGAAAGATACGCAGTACACAGTTATATCCTATTCTATCTTTTGATAGTATTTTAGACAGCTGTGTACGAACGGATGCAAACTCCTTAATTGGGGCAGTTATTCACTCTCCGAAACTGGGAACTGACACACATATTTCAAGCTTTCTGATCACTGCAGTGTTTATCGCAAGCGAAGCGATGAATCTTTTCAGATCTTCAGAGAGACTACTACTAGAACATGTGTTTCTATTATTTCTCTCTCTCTCTCTCAAATTAATAAATCCATTAATGAGTATCGCAAATCTCTTAACGAGTTGGCTCAAACTACAGTAACAGCAGACAAACTTGCCAGGCTGGGTGCCAAAATCGGTTTTACTTCCAGCAAAGGACTTGGTTGAGATACAAGTTAAAAAAAAAAACTGCGAACAGAAATTGATGCAACTTTAAAACTTGTGGCGTATCTCCAGTGTCACCTGGCCTGCTTACAATCGTTCGAGGTCTAACGACAAAGTTAGACGCTGAAGAAACTATTAAACAATTTTTCTGTCATTGCCCAGCTCTGAGTTGAAAGTGGTTGGAACCTTTGGGAAACTTTTTCTTAGTAAAACTTTCGAAAGAAACCATGATCGAAACCAGAAGTTGGTAATTTATGGTTTTATGTCTCTGAACTGTTTTTTGAGAACAGAACACGACGTGTCCTTTGTTTAGGTGTTGTACAGCTCGTCTGTACACTCAGCCACCTTAATCTAATCTTACCTAACCTAGTGTATACCTAGAGGATTGACCGTTTGTAAGTAACCATTTGAAGGTTCAGGAGTGTCTAAATTCCAAGTATGGTGGCGCAATTTTTTTTTTTTTTTAACTCCAAGATAATCGCTCTTAGGCACAGACAACGGAACGGACTGACTACTCTACTTCTAACTATGTTGTTCAAGAATATGTATACTGTATAGGTTCCTCTCATGTGTCCTTCAAAAACGGTGTTTGGTGACTATTGTGCTATCTGAAGCGATCTTAAACTTAACATATGGCTTGGCAATCGAATTATTTTTAACATAAATAAATACTTCAAGAGGTGCAACTAATCGAAGCTATGCCAAAAAAGAGGGCGTGCTAGGAATTCGACTGCCTAAAACAGACAGACAGGCAGACAGACGAACATGGCTTGCTCTCTGATCTTAGAGGTCTGCTTCAATGCGTTTAATGGATTTTGCCGGTCATATTTAATTGAATTGTTCGCTTTAAGCCAGCTGTTAGCTGACAATGCTCTTAGCTGACAATGCTGTTAGCTGCCATAGCTGTTAGCTGCCATAGCTGTTAGCTGCCATAGCTGTTAGCTGCCATAGCTGTTAGCTGCCATAGCTGTTAGCTGCCATAGCTGTTAGCTGCCATAGCTGTTAGCTGCCATAGCTGTTAGCTGCCATAGCTGTTAGCTGCCATAGCTGTTAGCTGCCATAGCTGTTAGCTGCCATAGCTGTTAGCTGCCATAGCTGTTAGCTGCCATAGCTGTTAGCTGCCATAGCTGTTAGCTGCCATAGCTGTTAGCTGCCATAGCTGTTAGCTGCTATAGCTGTTAGCTGCCATAGCTGTCAGCTGTAATTGCTGTTAGCTGCCATAGCTGTTAGCTGACAATGCTGTTAGCTGCCATTGCTGTTAGCTGCCATTGCTGTTAGCTGCCATAGCTTTTAGCTGACAATACTGTTAGCTACCTGCATTTATCTTCGCTGTTTGCGAAATTTTGTTTAGATACTTCTTTTTTTTGTTGTGTTTTTCAAACAATTTAAAAAAAATATTTCCTAAGAGTTTTAATGACAAAAAAAAAAAAAAAAAAAAGAATAATTTATTAAAGAACCATAAATGCAACTCTCTAAATTTGTCGCTTCAATTTGCCAATTTATAACATAAAAATTTGTGCGAAGTTAATACAACGACCAAAAATTCAATTCAATTCAAAAAACCTAAAACGATTGTTATAATATCGTAAAGGATCATATTTCTTACAAAATAAATTGATTTTTATTACGTAATATAACAAGGATTGTGTGTGTGTGCAAAAGATAATAGCAGGGGCGTAACATTGTTTTTTTTTCTTTATTACTTATTTTGCTTTTTGGTGCGATTGAGATTGTGTGTGAAATTTTATTGTATCTATTACCAAAAAAAAAATATGTATTTACTACAATGTGTAGTACAGCAGCAGTAGTTTAGTATATATATGTGTGTGTGTGTGTGTAAGTATGGTGACTATTTTGCAGATTTATGAGTTCAAAAAAGTTATGCCGAGTCGCAGTGTCAGCAGCAGCAGCATTAATGAAGAATAATATTTCAACGAAATTTGTAAAAGCAAACAAATAAAAAATAAAATAAAACTACAGAATTGAGACGCTGACAAGTTTGAAATAATTGCAATATCCAAAAAATGGATAGAATTCTGTTATTTAAAAATCTATCGGCTTTAATTTTAATTTTTTTTTTTCTTTTTGATTTAGTAAATAAAATGTAGGCTTTTTACTGAAAGACAACTTCGAAAATTTAAAAAGAAAAAAAAAAAATAATAAAATAAATATATAAATTTCTATTTTTTTATATTTTTCCATAGAATACAAATTTGAGCACATTTTAATTGAAATTTTCGTAATTTTCTAAAAAAAATTGAGTAAAGTGTTGGTTTCGTTTCGTTTTGATTTTTGTTTTATTTTATGAAAATGTGTCTTTTAAAAAAAAAATATTTTTAATATATTTTTTTTAGCAGTCAAAAGGTAGCATGCATTATCAAAAAAAAAAAAAAAAAAAATTAAACAAGCAATTCAATTAAAAAGAAAAATAAAAGAATAATATTAAACAAAAAATCGCGATAAGACTGTGAAGTCATTTAAGAAAATTATTTACAAAAAAATGCTTTTAATGCAACTTCATTCTATTTGATATAGGGCAGCGTCTTGCAGGTTGCCAATACCAATATATTTTGGTATAGTTTCTAAACAATTAATTAAATTAAAATTAATTTAAATATATTTTATTTTTCGTTGCTTGAAACCGTTTTGACGTTAGTTTAAGGAATGCATTGAAATTTTATAATCCAAATTGAATTTTAAAGATTGCAAAAATTCCAATTTCGATTTTTTTTTCAAATATTCCAAAATTGTGCAAAAATTGTTTAAGGCTTGCAGGTTGCCACCCTCACAAATTTTGTTTTATTTGTTAATTTAATAAGTCGTTTGCTTATATATAGTTTATTTTAAATAAAAAAACCGGATTTGCAGGTTGCCACCCTCACTAATTTTTTTGTAAATTTAATAAGTCGTTTGCCTTCATTTTTTTTATTTTATGTTTTTGACATATTGCAGGGCATGGCTAGTTGCAAGTTTAAATGCAATGACCGGACTTGCAGGTTGCCACCCCACTACTTCTTTTAAAAAAAATATAATAAGTCGTTTGCTTTTATTTGAATTATTCTATGATTTTTTGTCATTTTGCAGCGCGCGGCTAGCTGCAAGCTTGAATTTAATAAGCTCGAATTGCAGGTTGCCACCCCACTACATATTTTTTTTAGAAATATAATAAGTTGTTTGCTTTTATTTGAATTATTATATGTTTTGAGCCATTTTGCAACGCGTGGCTAGCTGCAAGCTTGAATTTAATAAGCTCGATTTGCACGTTGCCACCCCACTATTTATTTCTTTTTTGAAATTCAATCAATCGCTTCCTTTTTTGAATTATTCTATGTTTTGAGCCATTTTGCAGTGCGTGGCTAGCTGCAAGCTTGAATTTAATAAGCTCGATTTGCAGGTTGCCACCCCACTACTACTTTTTTTGTTGTTGTAAATTTATTAAGTCGTGTGCTTCTATTTGAATTTTTCTTTGTTTTGAGTTATTTGCAAGTGGTGGCAAGCTGCAAGCTTAAATTTAAGAAGTTTGCAGGTTGCCACCTCCGATTTTCAGGTTGCCACTCCACTATTTTTTTGTAAATTTAATTTGTTTTTTTTTTTTTTTGCTTTTATTTGATTTACTCTATGTTTTGTGCCATTTTTCAGGGGGTGGCAAGCTGCACGCATTGATTTCATCTTTGATAGCTTTGATAGCTAATTTAAGTTGTATAATATTTGTTTATTTTAGTTTTAATTTACTACTGTGCCTAAAGGCACTTAAAATGTACATTCTAGTGGTGGCATAGTTTTCATTGCTTGCTTTTAGGGGCAGCGCTTTTGTTTTATTATTAATTTCTTTTGCAATAAATTCTCATATGCCAGTTGCTATTCTGTACACAAAATGGTCTTTTAAATTTTTTCTCTAGGTTAGCAGCACAGTGTAATCCCAAGATCAACATTTTCTGTGTACTGTAAACACATTCAGACACACACAAATGCACACAGAGTTATCGACATGTCAGAACTGAATTCTCCAGAATTTTATTTTTTTCTTTTATTTTGAAAGCGCGTTCATACTTTATCTCTAAGCTTGCCAACTCGTTTTATGGCGTTAAAATATTAAAATTAAAATATATAATATTAAATAACTTTAATATAAAACACCACTACACACACCTCTTGGCTAAAAATTCATGAAATTCATTTTTCCATTATTGTGACACACACATAAATTTGTATATTTTTGGTATGCCCTAAAGCAGCTGACTGAATATGCTGATGAAAAAAAAATAAATAAATAATAATAATAATAATAAAAAAATTCTTTAAAACTAAATAAACTTTTTCAATATATAACAGACGCACATACACATACATACAATTACAAATACATATGTATATATTCATACAAACAAGCCAACAGAAACAGACACATCAATTCGACCAAAAAAAAAAAAAAAAAAAAAACAAAATATTTATACAAATAGATACGAATACAAAAATGCTTAAGAATATATTTTTAGAAAAATTACATCAATAAAAAACTTTATTAAAAAATATAGTTCAAACAAGATACAAACATTTATGATAAAACTTATTTTTTTTTAATTTTTTTTTCTTTATAAAATATACAAGTCAAATCGATAAAGATAAAAAAAAATAATAAAATAAAATTAAATAAATAAAAATAAAAAAATTAAATAAATTAAATAAATATTTCCAATTATTATTATTATTTTTTTTTTATAAATAAATAAAAAGAAAAATTTCTTTTTGAGTTCATATTTTTTTTTCTTTAAGTCTGTTTGTGAATATTAAAAAATTAAAGATGGCAACATTGTTTATAAAAAAAAAAATATCTTTTAGATACAGCCAGCAGCAATAAGATATTTATTTGCAATAAGACCAAAAAGCAAAAGCAATTTAATAATGTGTTTGATTATTAAAATTATTTGAAAATTAAAAAAGTGCTCGAATGAATGTATCTGTTTGTTTGTCTCTGTTATAAATATAATATTTGCTATTATATATATAAAAAATAATATATTTTTTTTTTATGATCAAAGAAACTAAATTCCATTATAGTTGAATATTTATTTTTATATTTATAACTATTTTTTTTTTTTTTTGTAACTCCTTCTTGTTAACACACGCTGGTTTTTCTTTTTTTTCTAACGGTAATATTTGTATATATATATTTTTTATTTGTTAAGATACTTTCTTTTTGGTTGGTTTAAATTCTGTTTTGTGTTTCGGTTTTAATGAAATGTTCTATGGTATTTTTATATATTTTTTAATATTTATATACATATATTTATATATATATGTTACAATATATAAATTATTTATGTATATATTATTATTTTTTTTATATATGTATAAATTAAAAATTATTGACGCAAGTAATTTTTTTTTTTAGCGTTGCAGGCGTAGTTCAATTCACATTTTTAAAAAGCTTAAAAAACAAAAAAAATTTATAAAACTAAAAAAAATTTTAAAAATCTAAAAAGCTTGTAGATTTTGGATTTTTTTTTTTTTTAGCAATTTATAAATAATTATTTAAAAAAAAAAGAATTTTATTTAAATTAAAAATTAAAGATACATTTTGCAAAAAAAAAAAATAAAAAATAAAAAAATAATATTAATAAAATAAATAAAATAATAATAGTATTTATAAATAAAAAAATAAAATAGTATTAAGAAAATTAAAATGTTTTTAATATATATAGTACCTATGTTAATCAGTGTTGCAAAGCACACAATATTTGTTTTTAGTGTTAGTTGTAATTGCAACTCTCGCAAAAATTGTGAATAGCTGACTGAAAATTATAAGACAAAGCAAGAGAACAAGAGATACTTTATAAAAAAAATAAAAAAAATATATTAATTTAGTTTTAACAAATACATTCAGTAATAACACCGAAATCTCAGAGTTTTGGTGTAAGTGTTTTGTTGTAAATTTTCGAAAATTTACAACGATATTTCGAGTGTTTTTATTGATTTCACAGAGTAGCTAATTTTTTAAAAATATTTTTAATTTCTATACAAAAAAATGAGAAAACTCTAGTAGAAGTGTTTTATCGGTGTCACCACTGATTATTTTTTTAATTTTATATAAAAAAAATTAAGTAAAATATTAAAATAAAATAAAACGAAACGAAACAACCCTATACGCTGTAGACTAGAGCTGGCAAACAATCGATATATGTGAGCAACAATGTCTTCGATAGTTTTAACATGAAAAACATCGATATCTTTGATTTATCCGTTAGATGGCGCTATTAACTAAAATATGGAAAATTTTAAGACAAAAATATGCATAATTTGCGGAAAGTGTTACTTTTCTTGTTTAATTCTTGTTTGATTTCAATGTGAAGTTACTGAACTGCCTGGAAAGTTTTTGAAGCTGAAAGATTCGAGGCAATCCCTAATAAATTGTCCAAGTCAAATGTAACAAAAACTTTCTAAGTGTTTGAAAGTTTTGAGAATTTTTCCAAAACCTTTAAAATCGATTTTTCATCTGTGAACTGCTGCAATCGATTGTTTTACTGCTTTATTACAGCTACCTTTTCATATGAGTATGTGCCAAACCTCTACAATAACTGACGATAATCACAAGCAAACTCAGATTGAAAAATATAATTAAAATATAATCGTTTTTTTTTTTTGTTATTAGAAAAACAAGACAGACGCACATAGCTATGTCGACTCAACTTTCGATGATAGTCAAGAATGAAAATAGGACCCACGGGACAAAAAAAAAAAAAAAAAAAAAACTCGAGACAGGCAGAATTGAAACAAAAACATTTTATATCGTGATATGTTCATCTCTAGCGCTCATCTCTAGTCTGCAATGATTAGAGATGTGCTGCAATCTGTTTAGTTGCATTGTTTTTCTTCTTCTTGAGTTATATGCGTCAATTAATTTATTAGTTTTCTTGTTTCCGCACATAATGTCCGAGATACCCTACACCCTAATCGTTAAGGAACATGTCAAGTAAATCGAATAAATGTTGTTTTAGTTTTAAAATTTTAATAACTGGATTCAGTGAATTCAGATTGCTGCTGGTTTGGTGTCACAATTGAACTAATAAGTCAAACTGTATTTATTTTATTTCATCTTTTCGCCAGATTAGTACTAAAAAAAAAAAAAAAAAAAAAAAAAATAATAATATAACAAAAATAAAAATATTTTTTTTTCTTAATTTAACAAAGCAAATTATAGCAACTTTTAGAGCAGCGAATGTAATTCAATTGTGTATTTCAAGCAGTTAAAATTTTAAATAAAAAAAAAAAAAAAAACTGTCGATCATATTCTCAAATTCACTTGTGAAAAATTTGTACGAAATTGAAAACATAAAATATGTATTTATTAAAAATGCTACAAGCTAAAAACAAAATGTTTTAATTTCGCTTTTTTTCCAATTAATTAAATTACTTAAAAATTTTTTTAGATGCTTTCGATCGATTGATTTTTCGAAAGTGAAATTGAGAACAAGCCTGTATATTTATTATATATTTTTTTTGATTAGTTTTATGTTTGTGTTTGGACCATTTTTAAAGAAATTATTTACAAAAGCTGAATATGTTTTTTTTTTACAATACTAAATTTATTTTATTTTAATACTTAAAACTAAATTAATAATGATTACCTCATCTTTTGTTTTTTTTTTTTTTTTTTTTAGAGTTAAATTATCATAAAAAAAAAAAAAGTTTATATTTGTTAAAAACTGTTCAAAAAAAAAAAAAAATAATAATAAATAAACTAGAAATAAAATGTACCGAACCACAGCAGTTTCGAACGTTTACTCCGTACCATGAATCGAATTTGTTCTACTGAAGAACAATGATTTTGAACTAAAAACCGAAATTCAAATTGCAAAATTTTATTTTTTGATTTGAGGCAACATTTTTAAAACAATTTTTTTTGACTTGAAACACTCGAACTGAACCGAACCGTGGCTCTGCACAAACTAAAAACAAGTTCGAGAACCAAATCAGCAATTCGAAACACAGCCAATATTTTAGTGCTTTGCAGCACTGAAAAAATCAAAGCGAAATATGTGTGCCACAATCTTGGAACTGAACTTTTCTCAAATATATTCCAACCACATCCACTACCAAAATCGATAGGAAAATAGTGTGAAGTCTTCTTAAAATATGTATACCGATAGTTTTATTTTGTTCTATCGAATCTGAATGATCAAGTGAAAAATTGAGTTATTTTATTGGAATTAACATAAATTTTTAATACTTATTTCTTGATTAGGTAATAATGAGGAATTCACGGATTATATTGAATTGGCTCCGAAACTACTGGACTGATTTAAAAAATTCTTTCACAGTTGGCAAGCGACACTATTACCGAGTGACATAGGCTATGTTTCATTTTCAATTTTTTACCCGGGGCCTAATGGGGCCTTGAAACTCGAAAAGCCAAATATTTGGAACAAAAAGATGTTAAAAAATTTATTTATGTTTGTGTTTTTTAGAATTCAGGTCAGCAACAAGGCGGGATTTTGGAAAATTTGGACCGTGGGACTAATGGGGGCCTTAAAACCGGAAAAACCATATCTTTGGAATGAATAGATGTAGAGACTTGAAACGGGGCTCATTTGAAAGATGGTTAAAAAACATTTTTGGCGTTCAAGTTGTTCAAGGGATTTCCGGAATTTGGACCTGGGACCCATATGTGGACCCAATATAGATTTCTTGACCAATTTTTTTATTTTTATTACAGGTGAGCAACAAGACGGGATTTTGTAAAATTTTGACCCTGGGGCTTAATGGGGGCCTTGAAACCAGAAAAACCATATCTTTGGAGTGAATAGACGTAGAGACTTGAAACGGGGCTCATTTGAAAGATGATTAAAAAACATTTTTGGCGTTCAAGGTGTTCAAGGGATTTCCGGAATATGGACCTGGGACCCTATATGTTGACCCAATATAGATTTCTTGACCAATTTTTTTTTATTTTTATTATAGTTGAGCAACAAGACGGGATTTTGTAAAATTTTGACCCGGGTCCTAATGGGGGCCTTGAAACCAGAAAAACCATATCTTTGGAGTAAATAGACGTAGAGACTTGAAACGGGCTCATTTGAAAGATGATTAAAAAACATTTTTGGCGTTTAAGTTGTTCAAGGGATTTCGAATTTGGACCTGGGACCCATATGTGGACCCAATATAGATTATTTGACCAATTTTTTTTTTTTGTATTACAGGTGAGCAATTAGACGGGATTTTAGAAAATTTTGACCCGGGGCCTCATATCTTAAGTCATATCTTTGGATTGCATAGACGTAGAGACTTGAAACTGTCGTGTTTAGCGAATTTTTTGAACAATTTATTTTAAGCCATAAAATAGAATCAAAAAAAAAAAGCGAGCAAAGCCGCGGGTACATGCTAGTATTATATATATGTTGGTCGAAAGGTCAAAATTTTTTTCTATCCAAAGGTTTTTAAAAAATAAATTTCGATTCGAAGTTGACTAAGTTAACGCCACATCAGTGAAAATGAAAAAAAATTAGTTTTTAAACCATAAGTTCAGATTTTTGGAAGTTTTTCGCAAATTCCAAATGTGGAGTATTATTTTACGCGACCAGAGCTACAATCCCTACTATAAGCCTTTTCAGCTAATTATCCTTTAATAAGAGAGTGAAAATTTGGTCATACAAAAACTAAAAAAAGTTGCCACTTAAAAAGAAAAAACAACTTTTTCTATTTGTCCGCTATGGACATTGAATCCATTCAACCGTTGAGTTCCAAACTGATTTCATTCGAAAGGCAACAATGAAAGTATATTAAAAATTTACTAAAACAATGCATTAGATACATTCGGCTCATTTATGAAGTCAATTTACTAAATTAAAAAAAAAAAAAAAAAAAGGTATTTTTTAGTGTTTTTCTGTTTGTTTTTATACAAGCCCCAAACATATTTTGAGTGCGCTGGAATCAAACAAACAAAAAAAAAAATATAAAAATCTATTTCAGACAGTGACAACTAGATTGACTCAGCTCGGGATATTCTTTGCTACGCCCCGGAAACTGAACTAAAATTAAATTTAAAAAAAAAAAAAATAATACGGAGATCGACTAAATTCAATGGAATTAAACTGATTAAAATGTAAATTATTTATTAAACTAGAAAATATAATCAGTCCGTTTTCAATTTAACTAAAATGAAATTGTTCAAAAAATTTTTCAATTAACAAAAAAAAATTCATTAAAATTTGCCTAAAGCAGCAAAAAAAAACAAAAAAATTATAATTATATTTTATTTCATTTTCATTTCGGCAGAAATAAATATTATTTTAAAATATGAATAATAAAGTAGGTAAAAGCTTTGCATGCTTTAAAATTTGCAAAATAAAAAAAAAAAAAAAAACAGAAGAAGAAAAAATATATCTCGCTCAGAGATACAAAAAGAAAAAAGTACGCAAAAATACAATTAACTTCGACAATTGACATTTCGACAGCCAAAAAGAATACGATTAATGATTTGTTCGAGAAAAAAAAAATAAAAAGAACTACATAAAATTAAAGAAGAAAAATCATTCAGATGCAGATAAAAACAAACTGAACTGACAGAACGACAATTATACTCATAGATACAAATATTGTATTTCAGATACATATGCATGAGCAAAGAAATGAGAACGGACAGAGCGTTGTGTTGGTTTTTTTTGCCTCGAGGCTTTATTATTTTTGTGTGTGTGTGTGTGTTTTTGTAATTAGGGATTTCTACTTTAATAAAGTCTGTCTGTCTGTCTGTCCGTCTGTTGCAATGTGTTTTTTTTTCTCGAAGCTTTTTTTATGTCACAATTAAGGTGCCACGCACATTTTTAGGCAAAGCCCGCACCACTTTTTAGATTTTTTGTATTGAAATGTTTATTATTTATGAATGTATTTACTACAAATTGCGTAAAAAACACTTCTAATTCGTTTTTCGGTGATTTTTTCACAGTGACTTAAAAATCACAATTTCGCACTGTGACTGAAAGTAGTGATTTGCGATCTTTTCTTATACCCGCCACACATAGTGTGAAGGGTATATTCAGTTTGTCGGAAAGTTTGTAACGCATTGAAGGAGACGTCGTAGGCCCCATAAAGTATATATTGTCTTGATCAGCTCGATGAGACGAATCGATTTAGCCATGTCCTGTCTGTCCGTCTGTCCGCCTGTCTGTCTGTTTACTTCTACGCATTTTTTTTCGATGAAGATATATAGATATTACGCCGAAATTTGGAACTTAAGCTTTTCTCGGCAACGACTACTTTGTATGTTAAAATCAAGTTGCCACGCCCATTTTTAGGTGTAGCCCCCATACAAACTTACCGAAAATTTCTGAATTTTTGTATGAAAATATGTATTATTTATGCATGTATTCACTCCAAATTGGGTAAAAAACTCTTCTATTGTCATCCAAAGTCGAAACCAAGGTGCCACGCCCATTCTTAGGTATAGCCCCCATACAAACTTACCGAAAATTTCTGAATTTTTGTATGAAAATATGTATTATTTATGCATGTATTCACTCCAAATTGGGTAAAAACTCTTCTATTGTCATCCAAAGACGAAACCAAGGTGCCACGCCCATTCTTAGGTATAGCCCCCATACAAACTTACCGAAAATTTCTGAATTTTTGTATGAAAATATGTATTATTTATGCGTATTCACTCTAAATTGGGTAAAACTCTTCTATTGTCATCCAACAAACCAAGGTGCCACGCCCATTCTTAGGTATAGCCCCCATACAAATTTACCCCCATTTTCCAATTTTTTAATAAAAATTGGTATTATTTATGAATTTATTTACTCCAAATTGGGTAAAAACACTTCTTATATCATCCAATTCCAAAACCAAGAGGCCACGCCCATTTTTATATATAGCCCCCATACAAACTCACCGATTATTTTTGAACTTTTGTATGAAAAATTAATTATTTTCGTCTATATATTTTTAAATGTATATAAGCCACTGAAGATCACACATAAACTATTCAAAGATTCGTGTGGCGGGTATTTATGCTTCGGTTCGACCGAAGTTAACGTTTTTCCTTGTTTTTTCTTCAATGGACATGTTCAATTGAACTGCGCACAGAGCAACTTTTAATTTATTTCAGTGATTGATGCTTTTATCACTCTCCGCTTGAACAACGAACCTGTACAAATTTGATGCTATATTTGCCAATCACTTGATTTGTCAAAACGTGCAAATCACTGAAAGCGCAATCGCAACAAAAATATATTCGTAGAAAACGCAGTGAATTGTAACATTTTTTTTTTTGTATAAATAAAATCGCTGTTTGTTTTTTTTTTTTTGTGAACTGTGTTTTTATCACTGTTTGCTATTTTCATGTCACTGCGACTCAAAAATCACTCTCACACACACTACTTTCTGTACATCGAAAATGCTAAAGATACAATTGTATCTTTTTGTGTATGTATTTCAATTATAATTCTCTCATAAAAATTAATACATATCATTTCTGTGCTACATTCACACCTTGGATTTTTTTTTTTGTATAAAAACACATTCAAATAATTTTGCTTCTTTCTCACTTTTTAGTTAGATTTTATGCGACTTTAAATGAAAGAAATTTGATAATGCAGTGAGTGGAAGTTAAATGTAATTGTGTATGTGTGTATGTGTGTGTAAGTTTAGTTATAAACGAGTACATATCTACTATAACTATATAACTACTATATACATTCATACAAAACACGATATATATAATGTATGTAATTTCGAAAAAAAAAAAAGCAAGAAAATGTTTTCGACAATAGACAAATGCTAGCCAGAGATGTTAAATAAGAGTTAAGAGAGAGAGAAAAAGATACAAAAAAAAAAAAAAAAAATAGAAATAGAAAAAAATAAAAATGCCATAAAACATGCACTTTTCTAAAGTTTATACGTATCTGTAGAATGTTTTTTAGGAATTGTCTAACTTTTAGTTTTTAGTTATTTGTTTTTGTATCTGTATCTGCATCTGTGCTGTAACTGTTTAACTGCAAATGTATGTGTGTGTGTGTGTTTTTTTCTTCTGTGCCTAAGTGCAGTTGTAGTTTATGTAAATTTATTATTTTTTTTTTTTTTCTGTGTATGCGAACCCCTGTTTTTTTTTTTTCTATTTATTTATAGACAACATTTGACTCATTTACTCATGTTCCTTCATACAAAAAAAAAAAAAAAAAAGAATATATATAAAAAAAATAAATAAATAAAAAAAGTTTATGCTGTGTTTAGTTTTTCATCTCATTTAGTTTTTGTGGATTTAAGAATTTTTTTTTTTTTATGCTAAATGACAAAAATAAAAAAAAAAGATAAATTATAAAATAAATAAATTTAAAATTTAAAAAAAAAAAAATTGTTTTGTGAAAAGTTGAGCGCACTTTAAAAAAAAAAAAAAAATATTAGTAAAAAAAAAAAAAAAAATTAAATAAATAAAATAACAAAAGTTTAGCACACACATTTATGTACATAAACAAATATATATATAAATTTAATAATATTTTATACATATATATATAAATAAAATTTTTATTTATTTATTTATTATTAATATTATCATTATTTTTTTTTTTAAATATTTTATGTTAGAATATTAGCAGCAAACATTAGTTTTACAAAAAAAAAAAAAACATACACAAAACTATGTTTAACAAATAAAAATGAGAAAATAAATTATATATATAAAATAATAAAAATTTAAAAATTAAAAAAAATTAAAAAAAAAAAAAATAAATAAATAAAAAATAAATAATAAATCGTTATGATGATTTAATAGTTCGGCAAGTTATAGAAGTAGCACAATTTTTTTTTTTTAATTAAAAAATTTTCAATCAAAAAATTTATATATGAGGCATTTACTGAACCCAGACTTGACAGATTTGACAGACCAAATAGAGCTTAAATTTGAAGTAAAGTGTTACTTTTTGTATACATTCAAGATGGCGTAACTAAAATTGCAGTAAATGAAAAAATAAAATGGTTCAAAATGTCAAAAATCCAAAAAAAAAAAAAAAAGGAAAAACATTTACTTCGGTGGAACCGAAGCTTATATACCCGTCACACGTATTTTTAAATTAATTATTTTTAATTTAAATTAATGTGTTATCATCAGTGGCTTTCGTAGAACTTCGAGATGGGATAGGACGGGGTCAACGATCTGATACAACTCACGTTGTATAGGGCCTATGCCAACAAATGGGAGTGGCACATTGGATTTGATATTGGATGATATTAAAAGTTTTTACACAATTTGGAGCCAAAACATTACTAAACAAGGAAAAACGTTAACTTCGGTGGAACCGAAGCATAAATACCCGCCACACGAATCTTTGAATAGTTTATGAGTGATCATCAGTGGCTTATATACATTTATAAATATATAGACGAAAAAAATTAATTTTTCATACAAAAGTTAAAAAAAATCGGTGAGTTTGTATTTGGGCTATACATAAAAATGGGCGTGGCATCTTGGTTTTGAAATTGGATGATATAAGAAGTGTTTTTACCCAATTTGGAGTAAATAAATTCATAAATAATACCAATTTTTATTCAAAAATTGAAAAATGGGCGGTAAATTTGTGTGGGGGCTACACCTAAAAATGGGCGTGGTACTTTGTTTTTGATATCGGATGTCGTTAGAAGAGTTTTTATTCAATTTTGAGTGAATATATTCATAAATAATACCTATTTTTATTCAAAAATTAGAAAATGTGCGGTAAATTTGTATGGGGGCTATACCTAGGAATGGGCGTGGCACCTTGGATTCGACTTTGGATGACATAAGAAGAGTTTTTACCCAATTTGGAGTGGATACATGTATAAATAATACCTATTTTAATACAAAAAATCGAACATTTTTGGTTAGTTTGTATGGGGGCTACACCTAAAAATGGGCGTGGCAACTTGGTTTTAACATACAAAGTAGTCGTTGCCGAGAAAAGCTTAAGTTCCAAATTTCGGCGTAATATCTATATATCTTCATCAAAAAAAATGCGAAGAAATAAACAGACAGACGGACAGACAGACGGACAGACAGACGGACAGACAGACGGACAGACAGACGGACATGGCTAAATCGATTCGTCTCATCGAGCTGATCAAGAATATATATACTTTATAGGGGTCTACGACGTCTCCTTCAATGCGTTACAAACTTTCCGACAAACTGAATATACCCTTCACACTATGTGTGGCGGGTATAAAAATAACCATTTTCGTGCAAAAATTCGAAAATGGGCGGTAAGTTTTTATGGGTACTTTAGCTAAAAATGGGCGTGGCACCTTGCTTTTGATATTGGATGATATCAGATGTTTTTTAGATAATTCGAAGTGAATAAATTCCAAAATAATAACCATTTTTATGCAAAAATTCGAAAATGGGCGGTAACTTTATATGGGGGCTATACCTAAAAATGGGCGTGGCACACTCATTCTCGAACTTAAAATAGTCGTTGCCGAGAAAAGCTTAAGTTCCAAATTTCATCTTAATATCTTCATATCTTCAACGAAAAAAGATGCTTAGAAATATACAGACGGACAGACAGACGGACAAACGGACAGACAGACGGACATGGCTAGATCGATTCGTCTCGTCGAACTGATCAAGAATATATATACTTTATGGAGTCTACGACGTCTCCTTCAATGCGTTACAAACTTTCAGACAAACTGAATATACCCTTCACACTATGTGTGGCGGGTATAAAAATGGGCCGATCTCAAGATGCGAGAATCGAAAAAGAGTAATTTTTTTTTTTTTAATTTTCCATAATTTTGCAACGGATACGCCACATTTTTTTAAAATTTGGGCACTATTTGAACTTTTTATGATAAACCATTTCCTGGAGAGTTAGAGGGAGGCGTTCACCAGTTGAGAAATTTTTTATTTTAAACGAACTTAAATTTTTCATAATTTTGAATTGCATTCGCCATTTTGAATGCATTACCTAATATTTTAATTTGAACTTTTTCCTGAAGGGATTGAGGAAGAGGATCACCTATAATTAAAATTTTAAATATTTAAAAATCGAAAATTTTCGCACTCTTCTATTACTTTACACAAATTATGATTTATAAATAATAATAAAAAAAAATTATAAATTTAAAAATTAAAAACAAACAAAAAATATTAAAAAAAAAAAAAATAAAATAAAACATTTAATAAAATTTAATATCAAACGCTATAAAAAATAAAAAAAAAAAAAAACTTCGAAAAAAATTTCAAGTTTATTATTGTGTAAAATAATTAAATTTGTAACAAATTAAATTTACCTTTCGCATTGCCGCAGCGTCCACGAGGCGATAATCCACAGAGATACCATGAACACTAGTAGAACCGTTCCCGGGCATATTGTCATTAGTGTTTTTAAAACGAATCTAAGAAATGTGAAGTAAATTTTGTAAAAAACAACGATAAAATATTATTTAAAAAAAAATATACATATATGAAATGGTGCAACAGATTGGTGCTCTCATAGTCTCCGAGATAAACAGTTTCATACGACAGACAGACAGACAGACATAGATAGATATTTCGACACCGAACCCCTAGTAAGTCCAATAAATTCAAATAAAATGCTACGTCATTTTGAATTTTACAAATCTAAATATTTGAAGTTAAACTTCTTATGAGAGGGTCTTCAAATTCAGACTGTCAAACTTGTCTGCGTTGTGATGTTCCTTTTCTTTTAATAGACTCGAAACTACTCCAACAAATACAATGAAAGTTTGTAGATGTGTATTTTTTTGGTTCAACTTCAAAAAAAAGTATAGAAAAATGTGCGGTGGGTGGTTGTGACTCTCATATAAACGACACAAAAAAAAAAAAGTTCTTCATACATTTTCATACATATTTGATCTGGAGAATTTACGGGAAAGAACCTAATCAATTAGAAACAAGAAATATAGCTGAATTCTGTTCCCAATCTTTATGTACAACTTAAGTTAAGTTTTATCTTAGTTAATGAATTTTCATATAAAAAGTGAAAAAAATGGGGTCTGTCGTCTTTACCTTTAATTTTTTTTTGGCCCTCCCCAAATAAGAATATAGGGACTATCATAGGCATAATCTATACTAATATTATAAAGAGGAAATGTTTGTTTGAAATGAATAGGCTCCGAAACTACTGGACCGATTTAAAAAAATTCTTTCACCGTTGCCAAGCTACAATATTCCCGAATGACATAGGCTATGTTTTATTTTCAGTTTTTGATCCGGGGCCTAATGGGGGCCTTAAAACTGGAAAAGCCAAATATTTGGAACAAAACGACGTTAAAAAATTTATTTATGTTTGTGTTTTTTTAGACGGGTTTTTGGAAAATTTTGACCCGGGGCCTAATGGGGGCCTTGAAACCGAAAAACCATATCTTTGGAATGAATAGACGTAGAGACTTGAAACAGGGCTCATTTGAAAGATGGTTAAAAAACATTTTTAGCGTTCAAGTTCTTCAAGTTTGGTCCTGGGACCCAAACGTGGACCTAATATAGGTTTTTTGACCAATTATTTTAAATTTTATTACAGGTGAGCAACAAGCCGTGATTTTAGAAAATTTTGACCCGGGACCAAATGGGGGCCTTGAAACCGCAAAACCATATCTTTGGAATGAATAGACGTAGAGACTTGAAACAAGGCTCATTTGAAAGATGGTTAAAAAACTTTTAGCGTTCAAGGTGTTCATGGGATTTGGAATTTGGAGCTGGGACCCATATGTGGACCCAATATAGATTTTTTGGCCAATTATTTTAAATTTTATTACAGGTGAGCAACAAGACGTGATTTTAGAATATTTTGACCCGGGACCAAATGGGGGCCTTGAAACCGCAAAAACCATATCTTTGGAATGAATAGACGTAGAGACTTGAAACAGGGCTCATTTGAAAGATGGTTAAAAAACATTTTTAGCGTTCAAGTTGTTCAAGGGATTTCCGAAATTTGGACCTGGGACCCATATGTGGACCCAATATAGATTTTTTGACCAATTTTTTTTTATTTTATTACAGGTGAGCACTTAGACGGGATTTTAGAAAATTTTGACCCGGGGCCTAATGGGAGCCTTGAAAAAAAGTCATATCTTTGGATTGCATAGACGTAGAGACTTGAAACTTGCCGCATTTGAATAATGGTTAGTCGTGTTTAGGGGATTTCAAAATTTGAACCCACATTTTTGAACAATTTATATTTAGCCACCAAAAAGAAGCAAAAAAAAAAAACGCGAACAAAGCCGCGGGTACCTGCTAGTTTATACTAAATTTAAAGTTCCTAAAATAAGAAACAAAAAAGTTTTTTATGCAAAAACCCAAAATTTTGAGTTACATTTGTAAGGGGACTACTACTCCTTGAAATGGGTATAGAGAAAAACCGTTTGTAAGTGAACACTTGGCGGCTCAGAAGAGTCTAAGTTTCAAATATGTTTAATCTATCTCTAGATAGCGCTACATAGCTAGATTCTATCAATGCTGTTCAAGAATATATATGTACGCTTATTACCATCTATAAGCCCCAAAGAAGTTCCCCTTCTAATTTGCGACTACAGTTACACACACAATTTTTTTATACATAAATAAGCACTTAGATAGCTCATGATGCAATTAAAATATGTTAAGTATTCCGGAAATCTTTCTTTAATTTCACCACGACTGGAGAGCTGACTATGTTGAAATTGTGTAAATTCATCATAACATGCATACTCAACAAAATGTATCAACAAATTAGAAAGAGACAGTACCGGAATATGTAAGCTGTTATAATTGCAACATGATTATAGCGCAAATTCGAGTTCGTATTTTTTTTTAATTGTTTAAAATTTTGTTTTGATAGAAGAAATTCTTGAAATTTATTTTGAATTTATGTTAAATATATATATACACTACTTACCTTGTATTAAAATTAATTCTATTTAGAGCGCCTATACTCCGTGATGATGCGTCCGTGAATAGTTTTGAATGCAGCAGCATAACGCGACATATTAAATATAATCGAAGGAACATAGGTAATGATAAAGCTACGTCATACGGTACCATTTCGGTACCAATTGTTTTATTTTTATTTGCCAATTTTGTTGTCCACATGAAATAGTATTCGCCAGGAATTGGATGTATAGCGCATATAAAAAGTTCTAAACCTATTTGACTAATTCGTTGCCATGTCATCGCAATTCTCCAATCGTCTGCGCAGTTATCTATCATAAATAACTGTTGAAAATATATATTTATATATATATATATTTAATCATATAATCGATACAAAAATAATAATAATAAGAAGGATTATTATTATTATAAAATATTTATATTTTTTTTTGTTTTTATTTGCAGTTTATGCAAGTTGACGTTTGATTTCGTTTGAAAACAATTTTTTTTTCATATTTTATTAAATTTTTTTTTTTTTTTTGACATTTCATTTGACAAACATGACATGGCAACATTTGACGTTTGACGTTTTGAGGTTGTTTTGTTTTTGTTTCGTTTGACAATTTTGTTGTGGTTTCCGTTTCCGTTTCGTTTCGTTTTTTTTTTGTGGTTTTGATTTTTGTTGCAACCGCAGCATAGCAAATATAAATATCAAAATAAGAAGTAATAGAAATGACATAGAAATAAAAAAAAAAAAAAAAAAAAATTATATAAATAGAAAGAAAAAAAAGTAGAAAAGAAATTAAAAAAATTATTTATTAGTTTCCAATTGGATAAATATTAATTAATTTTTTTTCTATTTATATTTTTTTTTTTTGTGATTAACAATATGAAACATTTAATTATTAACGAGCATTTTTTATATAGTATATATATAGTATATATAAATCATATATTATATATATACTAATTTTTTTCGACGTCTACAACAACAACAACAGAGATAATAATAATAAAAAAATAACAACAATAACAGCAATAATAGTAATAATAATAATAATAATAATAATAGTCGACATCAGTAGCAACAACAACAACAGCAGCAGCAGTGCTTTTTTTTGTGTAGTTTCATTTGTATCTGTGAGATACAATTTCTTATATTTTTTTTTTTTTGTTAGAATTATAACAAGACAAATAATTATTGTGAAACACTGATTAATTAATTGATTCGTTAAAATGTTCAAATGAATGCTTGAATGAATTGAATTGTACTGAATTGTATAAATGAATAAACAATAAAAAATGTCTTAATAAATTTCGAGTTAATGCATAAATGAACAAATTTTCAATTTGTACTATTTGACATTCGTTAATTGCTTTGCTTTACATAAAAAAAAAAAAAAAACAACAAAATTTCTTTTACCTATAAAATAATTGGATTGGTATACAGCCATGCTTTTGTAATAGCTTAATTTAGCAATTTGTTGGATAAGTTTTGCGATTTGAGATTTACGATTTGAGATTTAAGGTTTGAAATTTGCGTTTTAAGATTTACGATTTTAGATTAACGATTTGAGATTTAAGGTTTGAGATTTGCGTTTTAAGATTTACGATTTGAGATTAACGATTTGAGAAATACGATTTGAGATATCACGATTTGAGATTAACAATTTGAGTTTTACGATTTGAGTTTTTCGATTTGAGATTTTACAATTTGAGCAAAAGTTTTGTTTCATTTCCAAAAACTGCTATCGTTTACAAACTAAAAATGTTATCGGCCTTTGACATGGACTTAATTAAGATAATATTTATTCATAATTCATCAGAAACATGAGTTATTAGGAGTTACAAAATAAAAAAAAAAAAAAAAAACATTTTTAAATAGAGGACAGAAGCTTGATTTTATGTATTATGCATTTACTTTTCATTTCACTTCCGTTTTGAAATCGGAAATGGCTTTTATTATGATCAACAGTAAAGTAGATTGTATTTCGTAAATGGAATAGCTAGGGGTTCCGCGCTTTCGAGACCATGTTATGGTTTATATAAAAACAAATGTGTCAAATTTTAGGTAAAAAAATACAGATATGTATATTAATAATATTCTTGAAAAAAAAAAAAATAAATAATTGGAGGTGATTTTGTATGGGGATTTGTAAGCGAATGAAATGCATAAATTAAGGCAGACGGACAGACGCACATAGCTAGATCGACTTGTCGTTTCGTCGAGCTGATCAAGAATATATATAAATACTTTGTAGGGTCTGCGATGTTTTCATGTTAATGCGTTGTAAACTGTGGCTGGTGTAGACGTCTTGGAAGACATGTCATGTATGATGTCATGCAAGACATGTCATATATGATATCATGCAATGCAGTAATGTCATATAAGATATGTTATGCATGATGTCATATAAGACATGTCATGTATGATGTCATGTAAGACATGTCATACATGTATCATGTCATGCAAGACATGTCAAACATGAAGTCATGCAATACATGTCATACATGCCATACATGAAGTCATGCAACCCATGTCATACATGAAGTCATGCAAGACATGTCATGTATTATGTCATGCAAGACATGTCATACATGAAGTCATGCAAGACATGTCATACATGTCGCATGAAGTTATGCAAGACATGTCATACATGTCATACATGAAGTCATGCAAGACATGTCATAAATGAAGTCATGCAAGACATGTCATGCAAAACAACCACGACATTTGCATGAACATTTCATTAACGACTAAAATTAATGTTTTAATTTCAAATTTTTCCTCCAAAATTTTTTCATTCTTAGATCTTAGTTAGATCTTAGTATACGTTTACGTTTCGTATATATGTATGTATCTGTATCTACGAATCTAATTTACACGTATATGCATGTTACATATATTGTACTTTAATTATACTTGCAAATTTTTTTGTTTTTTTTTTTTTTTGAAGTCTGACACTGTGCATTTGAATAAGTAAATATGTACATAAGTATGCATGTACAGTATGTATGTATGTAAATTCATACATTGTAAGTAGCATGACTGCAAATGAGTTCAAGTGTACATACAATATGATGCATATGCATGTATCTATGTCTTTTTTTTTGTACTTGTTTGCTTGCAGTAGAAATTCTACTTAATGCATTAAAAACAACGAGCATTGCTTAAATAAGGCAAGTTTATTCAATGTTATTCCATTTGCATTTATGTCTGTCTATTCGTCTGTCTGTCTTTCTGCCATTTCTTGTGTATCTTTATATCTTGTATGCACTCAAAATATGTAATTAATAATTACAAGTTAAATATGTACGTACATCTTGTGAAACTATTAAATGAAGCTATTAAATACCAATGTCATTGTTATCCAAGCTGAACTGAAACAACCTAACCAACCAACAAACCCACTCATCCCATCTTGACTTGGCGTTAGTTCCGTTGTTCTTTTGGGACATTCATACGAGTTTGTGAGATATAAAATTTGTGGTTTTAATAATTCATTTTTTTATATTGTTCATATTTGACTCTCCTGTCTGTTGCTGTATTTTTCTATTTACTTTTACATACGCATTGTGTCTAAACTTGCATTGTATCGGGCTGTTGAACATCTTCCACACACTTTTATTTCAAAAACGTCAAAGTTTTTAGTTTAAAATTTCTCAAAAAAAAAAAAAATTAGAGATGTCACACAAATTCAAAATAAGCGTGAAAAAAAAAGTTCTTCGGGTACATTATTTCAGTATATTTAGTTACATATACATATAAACTGAAGTTCAACCAAATGCTCCTAAAAGTATGCAAAAAATTTGTTTTCATTTTTATTAATTTATTTTTTCAGGGAGCTGCATGGCACACCGGAACAGTGCCATAAGATCGTTCACAAAATTCTGGAAGCTCTTGAGGAAAAAGAATACTGCTCGGCCGTCTTTCTAGATGTCAGGCAAGCATTTGACAGGGTTTGGCATTTAGGATTGCTCTACAAGCTGAAGCTAGCGCTACCAGCCCCTCACTATCTGCTGCTCAGATCTTACCTAACTGGTAGATCTTTCTACGTTAAATGCAGCGAGGAGAGCTCAACAATAAGAGAAATCAGAGCTGGAGTCCCACAGGGAAGTGTCCTGGGCCCGATGCTATACACAATGTATACAGCAGATATGCCAAGCATCAGCGACCCTAGAATGCTCACTGCCACTTATGCCGATGACACCGCCTTTTAGTCAATGATAAGTCCCCACTCGTGGCGTTCAGCATAATCCAAACTCAGCTGGACCGCCTAAACATATGGCTAAGACGGTGGAATATCGTTGTCAACCCAGACAAATCCACACACATTACGTTTGCCCTGAGAAGAGGAGACTGCCCTGCCGTCAGTCTGAATGGTGTTGCCATACCCAGCAGCGTCACTGCAAAGTACTTAGGCCTGGTATTGGATAGGCGCTTGACCTGGACTAGTCATCTCTCACAAAAACGTTCCCAGTTGAACGAGAGGTTGCGCAAGCATCTGTGGCTGCTAGATAGAAGGTCCACCATCAAACTAAGGGTCAAACTCCTCCTTTACAAAGCCATACTCAAACCTATGTGGACGTATGGCATAGCACTATGGGGCACTGAAAATAGGAAAAAGAGAAGCAACAGGGAAAGAATCCAAGTCTTCCAAAACAAGGTTCTGCGCATTATTTCTGAGGCGCATCCATATCATACAAATGCAGAAATCCACCAGGAACTTAAAGTCCCCTCTCATAAGCCAGGAGGTGGCTAGGCTCACTAAGGCATACCTGGAAAGCTGGACAACCATGTCAACCCTCTGGCCATAAACCTGCTGGATAACAGTACTACGCGACCGGCGACTGAAAAGGTTACACCCCCTGGATTTGCCACTCACATAAACTTTTAAATCCTCCCCCAACACCCCCCCCCCCTTTTAAACCCCAATAACAACTCCCAAGTCATGGAATACTTTACTGCACAAATCGCAAATCACAAATCGCAAATCACAAATCGCAAATCACAAATCGCAAATCGCAAATCCATAAATAAACTTAAAATTTTTTTTTTAAATTTGCATATTCGATTGACATTTTTTACATGTGCCTCTAAGAATGTTTAATGAAATAAAATGCAACAAATAAAATTTTATATTAATGCTAGATAATGCATATTTTATGCAACACTTTGCAAACGGATGTGAATCCGTTCATTCCAATATATAAATATCTGTCTATATTATCTGTCTATCTGTCTGTACATCTGTTTCATACTTTGTATCTTTTGTATACTGCATATCGATTCGTTTTATTTTGCTCGTACGTGTATATCTATACAAAGTATTAAATTATACCTACAGTTATTTGTATCTTTAAGATGCATGCATGTATTTTTGTATCTAAAGCTTTTTTTTTTTTGTTTTTGATTTTTATTTTGTTTTGTAATGTTTCATTTGGGTAGCACAGAACAGAACAAAACAGAACAAAACAGTTTAGTGCAGAGCAGAGCAGAGCAGAGCTGAGCTTAGCTAAGCTGTACTGAGCTGTGAAGCCAAAGCCAATTAGCAAGTGAAGCAACAAAGTGCAAAAAGGAAGCAATAAACCATTTGTTACAGAAAATGGTTTCATTTGATTCTCAACGATTTTTAGTTTTTGAGTAATTTACATATTTTATTGCATTTTAGTTTGACTTGTTTCGTTTTTCATATTGAATTGTCCTCGGGCAATTTGATTTCTGTGTTTGTGTGTGTGTTTATATGATGGGCAAAGATTTTGACAACAACGAAATCGATTTGACACTTAAAAGTGAATTTTAATTAAAAATGTTTTGGATTCCTTTTTTTTTTTTTATTGTATGTATTAATTTTTGAAGGGAAACTTCTTATGGAAGGTTGTTGAAATTCAGATCAGCAAACTTTTCTATAATTTTGCTAACGAAAAAATTTGTATTTAATCGAAAAATCGGTCGGTAATGTAATCGATAAACTTATCAATGATAATGTTATCGATAAAATTCGATACATTTTGAATTATATAAATATGATTTTTTTCTTTTTTTAAATTCTTGAAACTCGGATCTCTTTCTGTGACGATGTTCATTCATAGACTCCGAAACTTCCTCAACCGATTTTAATAAAATTTTGTAGATGTTTTTTTCTTTTGGTCCAAAGTCTTAAAAGATAGGACACATGTTGTTTTATAAAATTGAGTATATATTTGGTTATATTTTCGTATCGACTCAACCGATTTCAATGAAATTTTGTAGTTGTGTACTTTTTTTCGATTCAAGATAGAAAATACATCGTTTTGTAAAAATTGGCGGAGGGCGTGGTAATTTTTTTTTTGCTAAGACATGATTGTGAGAACGGGAACCAGATTTAAGGATTGACTTAAGACACGTTTACAGCCCAAACGGCTACAGATAGGAAGCTGAAATTTTGACCGTTATGTGATGAAAGTGAACACTAATCAGGGATTTTTGGAAAATTTTTACCTGGGGGCCTTGAAACCGGATGTTGAGTTCATTTGAAAGATAGTTAAAACATATTTTAGATGTATTCAAGCAAATTCCAAAATTTGGTTCTGGACCCAAAAAGAGTTTCTTTGAAGAATTTTTATACACTGTACCCAAAGGATATAAAAGGGTATATTAAGTTTGTGCGAATGTATGTAACACACAGAAGAAGGCTAGAAAGACCATATGTATGTATGTATGTATGTTTTGCCTTTACAGCTTATGGTTAGCCTTGGCAGCACGAAGGGTATCAACCCAGATGTTATAGTCCTTTGCCACTCGATACCAATTCTGGATCCCGATCTTCCGGACGTCCTCCAGAACCTGATCCTTCCAACACAGCGGCGGTCTTCCCCGCTGTCGTGCCCTCTGATTTCGTCCACGTTTTTATCATGTACCGTTTTCGCCGGAGCGTCTTCATTCATTCGAAGACAGACCATATAAAGTATATTTATTCTTGATCAGCATTGAAAGAGGAGTCGAACTAGTTATGTCTGTCTGTCCATCCGTCCGTCTGTCCGTCCGTCTGTCCGTCATGCTGTTTGCCGTATTAAAATGATTATCTCGGAAACTATAAGAGGAAGAGCTTTCAAAATTGAAACTTAGACTCTCCTTGGCCTAGGTCAAGTGTGCACTTACAAATGGTTTTGTCTATAGCCCCATTTTAAATGGTTCCCCCGCATACAAATCTAACCCAAAATTTTGGGTTTGTTTCTAATTCTAAAAAGTCTAAATTTTGTATAAATCATACCTATTATAGTCCCAATGAAATATCGCAATATGGGTAGGATCAAAACAATTTTAGGTATAGCCCCCATACAAATTTACCCCATGTTTCAAGTTTTTATTGGAAAATCCAATACAATAAGATATATTAAGGTATATAAAGATTGGGTACAGGTTATCTTGCAGTCGAGCATACTCGACTTTAGCGTTCTTTCTTGTTCTTTGTAGATTTCAGGTAAGCCTACGGGTTTGCGGCAGTTAAACCTGGGACTCAGTGGGTGGCTACTCCAAAATTTTATCAATATAAAGATTTGTAGTTTATTTTTAGCTGAATTCACTAAGACAAAATTTTGGAAAGTTGAATTTGGCGTTAAAATCGAAGAAACCATATCTCTGGTATGAATGGACCTAGGTGCTTGATATTAGGTGCATTTGAAAAATAAAACGTGTTCAAGCGGTTTCCCATTTATAATTCACCCAAGAAGTTTCCCTTCTAACGTGTCACTACAGTTACATACAATTTTTTTTTTTATTAATTTAAACAATTAAAAAATAAATAAAAAAAAAAAAATAAAAACAATTTCTTTGCCGTTCTTTTGCTGTTTTTTTTTTTTTAGTATTTTTTTTATTTTTAGTTTTAATAATTTTGTTCGTTATGTTTTTATACGAAAATGCTAAACTATTCAACTAGTTGCGTTTGTATTTATGCAAGTTTGCACTTTGTGTTTACATAAAAAAAGAAAAAAAATGTTTGATTTTTTTTCCAAAATAATAAAATAATTATAAAAAAAAAATTACAAATATGCTAATTATATATATATATATATCTATATGCAGCAGTATGCAGTTTATATCGTTAGATACTTTATTTAATTTTATTTGTTTAAATTGTTTCATATTACATAATTCTTTAAATGTAAATTTTTTTTGTTGTTCTTACTCACAAATATGGTAAATGTAGATTGTTTTTTTTTTTTTTTTTTTTTGAGATCATTTACAATATATATACTTAGTTTAGGTAGATTGTATTTTATTTACTTACTGAATTCTGCAAAGCATAATTAAGGAAGGTAATTACATATTAAAATTTAACTTGAAAAGAACATTTAAGTTTTTTTTTTTGTTTTTATTTTTTTTATTAAAAAAAAAAAAAAAAAATCAGGATCAGAGGTTATATGGATTAAATGAAACTGTTTTTGTGTTATTGTTTTTGTTGTTGACAGTAATGCCGTTCTATCTTTTCTTTCTCTTTCGCTCTTTTACATGATAAACTGTATAGAAAATATTAACAGTGCAGCATGCATGCGTTCGAAAGAGTGAAAAAAGAAATAAAACGGCAACACTGCTTGTTGTTGATGTAGGAGAGAGAGAGAGAGAGTAGATATTTGCATTTTATTGAGAGGTCATTGAGCATTTTTTTTATTGGTTGTTGTCGTTGTTGTTGTGTAGAGATTTGCATATGTGAAGCACGAAGACGAGCGAGTTTTGACGAGCAATATGAGAGGCGACATTGACGCTTGATTGAGCAACAAATTTATTAAACGCTTAATTAAGTGAGTAATTATTGTAATTGTTCAATTGTTTAATTGTTTAATTATTGAGCACTTATTTTTTTTAAACTAATTAAACTTAATAAATATTTTTTTGTTTTTTTGCTATTTGTGTAGTTTGAAATGATTCGAAATGTATGAAAACAAAAAAAAAAATTGCAGCCGTACAAAACTTTTTTTTTTATTTTTTTTTTTTGTTTTGAGCAAATGATTAATTGATTGATCAATATGCTTTGATTATAATTTTGATTAATTATTATTTATTATTTTTTTTTTTTTGGTAATTAATATTTTAGTTGTGCAAAAATTAAATAGTATTCTATTTTTTTACTTAATTTAATATTTAATATAATAAATTTTATTACGATTTTATAAACAAAAAACTTAAATAAAAATATACCCATCGGGAATAGTTTTCTTTGAAAACTTAGTCACTAGTGACTGATTGGTGGTGATATGTCGTCGGTTGTGTTCTTTTTATTCTTTTTTGTATATTTATTTTATTTATTTATATATTTATTATTTTTTTTTTTTTGATAGAAAAGTGATGTCAAACACACAAGACGTCTTGCAAGACATGTCATGCATGAAGTCATGAAAGACTTGTCATGCATGAAGTCGTGCAGGATTTGTCATGCAAGACATGTTATGCATTAATTCATGCAAGACATATCATGCATAAAGTCATGAAAGACTTGTCATGCATGAAGTCGTGCAGGATTTGTCAAGCAACACATGTAATGCATTAATTCTTGCAAGACATATCATGCATAATATCATGAAAGACTTGTTTTTCATGAAGTCGTGTAAGACAAGTCATGCATGATGACGTGCAAGATATGTCATGCATGAAATCGTTTAAGACATGTCATACATGAAGTCAACGACTAGTAAGCGACAGTCGTTCATATGCAACAAAGCAAAGAGATTAGTCATCAATGTACCGCTGCGTAGTTAAACATAATTGTAGGATTATCTGAGCATGAAATAACACTCCTGAACGGAAGTTTTTGTTTATATTTTTTCAGATGTTCGACAGCCATATAAAAAATTTTGATAAAATTATGGAAAATTTGTCAACTTCATTCAACTTGGACGAACGAAAGTAAAATAAGGTAACATTTGAATTAAACTAGTTTCTTTTTTTTGGGTTAGGCGTAGTGTTTGCAAAAAGAGTGACTTTTTGAGACGCATTGTGACTTGAAAATCACTGCAAACAGTGATAAAATCACAGTTCACGAAAAAAAAAAAACAATCAGCGATTACTGAACAGCTTCACTGTTCGCAAAGAGTGTTACACAAAATTGCTGCTAGCAGAACATGTTCGCTGAGGAACAAGAAAATCGCAAATTACGTCTTTGCGAAATCGCTGTGAAAAAATCACGCGAAAGTGATTTTTTTTTGGCAACACTGGCATTTAACTTCTTCTTCACAGCGGCTTAAAATTGCTTTATCGTCGTTGTTAGTTACTGTGATTTTCAAGTCGCTGTCACTAATCACATTGCTATTTAAAAATCACACTTTTTGCCTGCACTAGTAGAGACCATCTCTTAAATCGAGTTTTTCAACTGTAACGAAGATTGAAAAATCAACTCACCGCATTATTTTATGTAATACATATTATAAAAGCTAATTAAAAGCTAATTTAAATTTATTTATTTTTTTAATTTATAATTAACGCTTAATTAAAAATAATCTCAATCAATGCTGACTATTAATTTCGTTATTTTATTAAACGTTTTAATTGTCGACATACATAAAAATGGGTACATATACATAAGAGGTATGCTTAGGGTTGGAAGTTTAGAGTACTTTTTTTTATATAAAGGAAACAAAATTTAATTAGGAAAAAAACAAAATGTGCCAAAGATAGATGTGATTGGGTGGGTACGATTATGATTGAATTGGATATCAACGACAAAACAATTTATTTAATTTATAAAGTATTTATGCATTTGCATTTAAATTGTTTGCTGTGAAAGTTAATTTAATTTATTTTGTTTTGTTTTTTTTTTTTTTTCTTTTGCTGTCGTCGCTGTTGTTGTTGTTGTTGTTGTTTGTTGCATGTATGCACGCCGTGACATTTTGATATGAATTTATTTATTAAATAAATACTCTGTTTTTATTATCATTTTTATTTTTCAAATATAGACAAAGATGCATGCTATGTAAATATACATTTGTATCTTTTACTTGCATTGTTCAAAAAAATACAAAATAATAAAATTAAAAACATTGAACTATATACACCAAAATTAATGTATACATGCGTGTGTATGTGTGTATGTATATATGTATGTGTATAAAAAGCATGTTTATGTTTATATGTAAATGCTTGATATGTGATATTTTTTTGTAATGAACTTGTAAAAGTGACTTATTTATTGTCATCATCATTTTTTTTTATCTAAACGATTTCGATTTTTCCTTTCAGACAGTGGTGAAACGAAGTTTAGTGTATTCGGTTGTGGGCACCCTTTCAAAAACGAATTAAAATGGAAATATATAGATAGCTTTTAGTGAAGAAAGCAAGTGAGAACCTTTGGTTAGAAAAAAAGTAAACAATTTAATTATTTTTGGGGGAAAAAGTGTTGTACCCGGTTGTGGGCACCCTTGCAACAACGATTGAAAATGGAAATATTTAAATAGCTTTTAATGAAGAAAGCAAGTAAGTACCTTTGGTAAGAAAAAAGTAAACAATTTTGTTACTTTTTTGGAGGAAAAAATGTATGTACCCGGTTGTGGGCACCCTTGCAACAACGAATGAAAATGGAAATATTTAGATAGCTTTTAATGAAGAAAGCAAGTAAGTACCTGCGGTTAGAAAAAAAGTAATTGAAGAAACAATTTTGTTTTTTTTTGGAGGAAAATATGTATGTACCCGGTTGTGGGCACCCTTGTGAAAACGTATGAAAATGGAAATGTATAGATAGCTTTTAATGAAGAAAGCAAGTTAATACCTTCGGTTAGAAAAAAAGTAATTGAAGAAACAATTTTGTTATATTTTTGGGGGAAAAATTGATGTACCCGGTTGTGGGCACCCTTGTAAAGTCAAATAAAAATGGAAATATTTAGATAGCTTTCAGAGAAAAAAGAAGTTAATACCTTGATTAGAAAAAAAAGTAATTTAATTAACAATTTGCTTTGGAGAAAATATTGCTGTACCCGGTTGTGGGCACCCTTGTAAAAATAAATAAAAATGGAAATAAGTTTATATTCACGGAATTGATTTTAAAAGCCTTTCCTTCCGTTCATGCTCACAACCGGTTACTTTAGGGTGCCAACAAAACAGACCAAAATGTTATGCAAAATGTTGTTAAAAAGCAGAAAAAAAAGTCAAGAAGAGTTAGGAAATTACGAACTTCGAGAGAAATATAGAGAAAGATTCGGAAAATGTTAGAAACTTACAGTGAATTTCAAAATCGTTAAACATTCTGTCAATTGTTATTTAATCTTAGACAAAATAGCTTTATACTACAACTAATGCTTACGCCACTGCATTCGGATACAATTTAGAAAGGCGTAAATAAAAAATAGATAAACTTAAGCAGACAAATGGACGCCGCAGCCATACATTTGCTTGCAAACAAATGTATTTATTTTAATGTACTCGCTCGCTGGCGGAAATGTTGCGATTTATTTTTTGTCGCTTCCGATTCCGAGTGAAAAATGAAACAAAAAAAAAAACCTGCAAAAACTTTTCACGCAAAAAACTAAAGTAAATAAATTTAATTTAATACATAAATTCTGAATAGTTTATCTGCAAAACGGTTAAATTCGAAATTGGGTTCTGGTTCGATTATTTTTTTTTTTTATATAATTGCTTCAGTTCAAGGTTTCTTGCAGAGTAAACCATTTAAAAGCATTTAATAACTGCTTCTCTTTATACTCTTATTATTACTCATAATTGCAATTGATTTAATATTACTATTGATTTTCTAGTGTATCGAAATTTATCGAAACATTATCATCACTATATACTCCAATTAAATCTAAGACAATGTAAAAGCTTAATTGATTAACAACGAAAAAAGAAACAATTATTTCATTTTTTTTTTTTTTTTTTTTTTTTTTTAAGGGAAAAAAAAATAAGTTGCCTTTTGTCCCAACGATATCAATTGAAACACAATGTGTGTGTTTAGTCGATTCAACTTTCGATCAAATCGATTTATTTTTAATAATCGATGAATTTTTTTTATGAAAAAAATCGATACTTTGAGTATAATCGATTATTTTGCATGCTACACAGACTTAGCCATTTGTCTACAACACATGCATTAGCAAGACTTTTGGTCACATTTCTTTTTTCGTGTCATGTTGCTTATGATTGCTTATGAACTTCTGTTACCTTAGAATGCGTGTGCTCACCACTGACAATAGCCGAAACGCCTGTTCAATGAAGCGGCACATGCCGGGTATTATTATTTTATTCTGTGATTTTTATAGAGTTTATCTTTGTACATTTCATTTCTATAAAAATTTCGTAGCTCAATTAATTTTGCGAACGACAATGTATCTTTCTCTTTGTTTTGTTTTTGTGTTCGTGTATCAAAGATTAAATAACAATCACATGCATGCACGATATATACAAATGTATGCATATATACTCAATTGTACACTCAGGCACATGTGAATGCACTCACATAGATTGAAATGCACTTTTGTTGCATTTGAAACATTTCAGCATAAAAAAAAATATATATTGTATTTGTCGTAAAAAGCAAATATTTACATTTTCGCTTCACATTTTTTTTTTTTTTATTAACATTTTTTTTGTATGTTTGTATCTGCTTGAAAACATAAAAATGTTTTCCACGTACAAAGACCGATACAGACCGATAGGCAACTTAAAACTTATTTTGCTGCTTTATGCAAAATGTCAAAATCAAACCTTGTAAATTGTAAATTGCATTGTGCCTACATGTTGATTGGTATGTCAGAGGTCAATTTGTGTTGCTTTTGTTCGATTTCTTTTTCGATTTTGCTGGTATGCAAACGTAACACAGAATGCATTTTATATGTATAACCGAAGCTATGCATGAATAGTTTCGATAATATATATTTTACAGAAACATTGCTGCTTGCAGGTTGCCACCCGTATTAATACCAAAAACTGACAGCGATGTTAAGGTACGTATTTGTTTTTTAGTTGATTTTTATTCAAGTTTCAAAATTTAAATATTATTCCAAAAATCAAACAAATAGTTAAGTTTTTTTTTTGTGAGTGCAGGTTGCCACCCTATTTAATCATTCCTCAAATTTTTCGCTTGTTTACAATTCCAATGAAAATTCAGAATAATTTCCACTTTTCACGATATGTGACTTTGCACGATTTGTGATTTGCGATTTGTGATTTAAGCGATTCGTGCTTTACGAATTGTGTTTTGAATAAAAATGAAATAAAATAAATTTTCATACATTTTATCAATCAGAATGATTGAATAAAAATTACAATAAAATATCTCAGACTTTTGTTTATACCTTCGTTATTCAAATCCTCTCCGAAAAATGATTGTTTAAAATGCAACAAAACTTCCCAATTTTTCGTAATAAGTTTGGACTAGAGATGGGCGTCGTGACGGGTTGCGTGGTTCCTGCTAGGTCCCGTTAACTTTTATTTATAAAAACCTAAATATTTGTTTAATTTATTAATCAAAACGCTTAAAACAAAACAGTGCATTTTTAAAAAAATTTGTCAGTTCTGTACTTAAAAGTTATCGAGACCCAGCGGGATCCACCAATGCCCATCTCTAACCATTTTGTAACCATTTTTTTTTTAACGAAAAATGGTTACAAAGTGTAATTTTGTAAAAAAAAAATTGTTTTTAGAAAAAAAAAAGTGAAAGAAAGAGTGAAAGAGCAGTTTTCAACCATAAGTCCAGAATTTGGGCGTGGTTCAAGCAAGTTAACCCGAGCAGACCTACTTTCCCAAGTTTTAAGCATTTAAATTGAAACCCGAAAATGTGAATCTACATTACCTCGGGTATACAATCAAGTAGGATTTCAATGTATACATATCAAGTACCAAGCCTAATTTCTGTCGGCATTTGTATCAAACAAGTGTTTGGCAAAAAGAGTGATTTTTGAGTCACAGTGTGATTTGCGACTGCGGCTTAATAAGCGCAGTGACGACTGCAAACAGTGATAAAATCACAGTTCGTGAAAAAATAAGATCAGCAATTACTGAACAGGTTTACTGTTCGCGAAGAGTGATTTACAAAATCGCCGCTAACTGTACTGTTTTGCTACACCACAACAACATTAAGTGATATAAGCACAAATCACTGATAAATAAATAATTTTACTATTCGCAAAGAGCGATTTACAAAATCGCCGATAACTGAATAAGTAAATTGCAAAACACTACTCTTAAATCACTGTGAAAAAATCACCAAAAGTGATTTTTTTTTGGAAAAAACCCTATCAAACCTGTGACCGCTTGATACTCAGTGTGTTCAAGCTTGTAACTTTTTACATTTATAGCGGAAAAGTTGTTTTGGTGGCTAACTAGCTATGTCCAAACTCATTGTCTATCACTGTGAAATATTCCATTAAGCTGACTCGTTAAATGTAACAATCACAAACTAAAATCACTGTTTGTGACTGTGTTGACGTAACGGTTTCTACTAAGCAGCCTATCAATCTAATTCAAGCGAATTGTTCATGAAGTTTTTATAATCTTGAATCTTGAAACGTGCATTCTGAGCTCGTACATAATTTTATTTATTTTTTTATTTTTTTTTTTTTGTATTTTTCGCAACATTTAGCATTTTTAAGTGTTATTTGCATTTAGCATTTGCTGCATACAAAATATACGATTTCATTTCGTTTGGCAAAACTATTCAACTTAAAATTGAGCACACAATAAATGAAAAAAAAAGAAAAAATGTATACAATAAAAAAAATCATTTACTTGGGTAATTTGTATTCTTCAAGCGAAATTTTATACACAATCTGCAAATAATTGAGTTTGCAATTTTCCATTTCCATTTCCAAGTTCGTGGTTTATTTTTCTTTTATTTTTTTTCTCGTTTAATAATTTTATCAGAGAGCTTGTAACATTTCCATTAGAAAAATTTCAAGTATTACGTTTACAATTTGGAATTTTTAATTTTAAAGTCTTTGGTTTAGTTTCGACACAGAACCTTTAAAATTTTGTAGAAAAATTTCAAATCAAAGTAATAATTAATTTGTTCGTTCTTTCATTCATTCGAAAACGAATTTTTCTGTAAATTTGAGTTGAGCCGGTATTTTGTGTAAATTTCAGTTGGACATTTTTAGTACATAACACTTAGATTTACCCAGATTTTCCAGTTCATTCGATCCTATCATACATATCATCTAAGTGTCTCAACAATTGCTCAACACTTTTAAGTTGATATGCAATGTTTTCGTTCAAGTCTTTTGTTCTTTTCTCTCCGTAAACTTATATATGTATCTGTTGTGTAGCGTATTAATGCTTTGATTCTATGTATTTCAAAATTGGTATTTTCTTTTTGTCTCATTTGTTTGTTCATTGATTCCTTCGTACATTATATTTGCATTAATATTTAAAAAAATAAATTGTGATTGTCCTGTCCTGTCCTGTCGTGTCCTGTCCCCCATAAATGCAATGCGTGCAAATAATTTTCGAAATTGTTCATTTTCTATTGTATTCAATCTAATAAGAAATCAATAAATGCTGGAATAAATGAATGAAAGTTAGATTCAATTGTACTATGATGAGTTATTTCCATTGAATGCACTCAAATGTGATAATGTTTATTGAAGATTCTCTTCAAAATTACAAACTTTTTAATAATTGCAAATTTTTTTTTTTTTTTTGTTTTTTTTTTTATTATGTTTAGTAAAAATTGTTTTAAAAGTTTAAGAAAAAACTGTCTGCGAATTATACCATCGAATTTTAAATATCAAAATTCGTTAGATAACAATTTTGTGTTGTTTGAATTACAACTCTGCTAAATGCTGTGTTAGTGCAGGCAAGTTAACGATAACACTAGCGATTTCCATAAAGTAGTACCTCATAGCTTACCGATTTCATAAAAAAAAATATATATATTATCGATTATCGAGTTTATTGAGTATATTACAATTTTTTTTTTGGTTATATGCAAAACTTTCAACTCAGTTCATGAATAAATATTTTTCGCAAATAGGTATTTTTTCAAAAATGCACAATTAATTCGGAATTGTTTCGTATTAATTTCACATATTTTTTGATTAAACTGAAACCGATCGAAATGTATCAAAGTCTATTTGGCGCAAGTTGGCATTCTGTTTGTTCGATTGGCTTTGAAAGTTTTTATTGGAATTTAGTCGCAGAAGCTCTTGAAAATATTTAAAACTTTAACCTGCACAAAAAAGGTGGCACTGAGCGCACTTTGTGTAAAATTTTATCTGTGCAACTCTTCGGAAACAGCTGTTTGACACTTTGGTTTTTTTTTTTCCCAGTGTTCGCTGTTCTCTATTTGAGTATTTTGCAACACTAGAATAACACCGATGCATTAGCTTGTTTTGCTTTTGCAAAATTTTGGTTTGCATTAGAAATCTCATTTGAGCTTCTGAACATCTTCATCTGGCGCCGTACACTGATCGTTGAAAGCTTATTGATTTTTCAACACTAGTTTCAGTACACTGTAATTGAGTTGGTAGTGCTATCGTATATCGAAGATATCAAAATAGTCAGCGCATATGATCGGTCCAAATATCTAATCGGTATATGTATGGTTCGCTAACGACATCATACAACATAACTAAACCTAACCTTTTCGATATAAAATTGTCTTATTTTGCTACTTTTTAACATATTTATGCAACGAAAACTAGTGATGGAACTAAAACGATTGGTTTATCGATAAATTGAAAGTGAAAATTGTATCGAATAAATCGTTCTTCTTCCAGTATTTCAAAAATGATGACGACGATAAACAATTATTATAATTGTTCTTTATATAAATGATTGTTTTGTGATGAATTGATGTGAGCACTTGTGTTTTTATGTTTTTTGTATGTTTTGTGTGATTTTCTAAGCTAAAATGTCAACTAGAAAATATCGCTACAAAGCAGTTTATTTCAATGTAGCTGATGGAAGAGAGCTGAGTTCTTTTTTTTTGTTGTTGTTTAATTTTGAGTAATTTTTAAATTAAACGGAATTTTTCGAAAAAAAAAAAATAATTTTAAAAAAAGCTCAATGAAAGGTCAATGGTTGCACAGTTGAACACACACAAACAGACATTGAGTGAGTACGACTGACGACAATTGACGATTGATTATCGGATTATTAATTGATTGACTGATGACAAAATTTTTTGTACATCTGTTTGACTGATTGATTGACAGCGATGATGATTAATTGATTGATTGATTGACTGATTGACTGATTGATTGACTGATTGATTGACTGATTGATTGACTGATTGACTGATTGATTGACTGATTGATTGACTGACTGACTGACGACCATCAACCACTAAAAACCACTGAAAGAAAATTTCAATGCGCACTCACTCTCACCTGCACTTCCAAAGCATGGTAAGCTATAATAAGTCCTAAAAGAATCACAGTCGAAACAGATATTAAGATTTTTAACGCTGTCGAGTAAAACGAAGCCTGAAAATAAGAAAGAGAGGGAGAGTGTGTTATAATAATTATATATTAAAAAAAAAAACGTTTCTTTCTCTTCCTACCTTTGTGTATACTCCAGCACTGCTCAGTTCATTCTCAATGACCATAACGATGATCCCGAACATGCCCATCACGAGCGCATAATCACTGATGCGTTTTCTCTTTTCGAATAATGCTTTTCGTTTGCCGAGTCGATATCCGACATTTGGTTTGTGTTTGGCAGAATTCGTTGAGGGCTTCCTGGACGTATTACCGCCAGTAAGGGCACGTTCTTCCATGTACCTAAATGTTTTTATGCATGCAAAATAGAAGATAATACAAAATCAAAACACGTGACACATGACACGCAGAGAACCATGGCAAGCCAAAAGCTAAGTACAATTTTTTTATAATTAAACAAAACGATAGCACAATAAATACGATGAAACACATAAAATAAATGGACCACTAAAATAAAATGGACCGATAACCGAACGAGTTATTCTGAGAATTACCGAAGAGATATCTACAGTTGTGCGCATCAGTTTAAGACCAGTGAATATTTTTTAATATTGAGGCGAATACTGTTCAGCTTTTATTTTATTAAGATTCTCATTAGTCTGTCTGTCTCACGGCCACTTAATAAAAAAAAAAAAAAAATTTAAGCATGCTAAAGCATGGTTCAACTCTGAAGTAATATTTTTCTTTGAAACGGTGCAAAAAAGGTGCAAAAATAATTAATATCGCTGTATAATACACACATTGAGGCACCATATTATGTTAGAAGTAAGGACAATCCCAAACAATTCCGTATAATTTTCTGCCACAAAACAAACAAAAATATTTAGGTAAGACTTGCCTAGGGAATCACTTAAAGCCAAAAGACGCAGATGCCAAAGAGATCGAAGAAAATATGGTCTGTAACTGTTTAAAGGAAAGTGCTTCTCTTCGATGGGAGTAGCAAGGGTGAAGGCAAGGTTACAGTCTGAGCCGAATTTTCTTGGAATGGCAAGACGAACTTGCTATATCGTAACTGAAAGCATCAGTTCTCGGTATTATATAATCAAATACCCGGCACACGAAACTTTAATCCCTTTCTTGAA
This sequence comes from Leucophenga varia, assembly GCA_018903435.1. Classification (NCBI taxonomy): domain Eukaryota; kingdom Metazoa; phylum Arthropoda; class Insecta; order Diptera; family Drosophilidae; genus Leucophenga; species Leucophenga varia. Next base: position 8,269 of record JAEIFJ010002204.1, on the reverse strand, counting down.
AAAATAAAAAAATGGGAGTTGAGTTTGTATGGGATCTATAAGTTATAGTGGCCCGATCCTTGTCATATCGGTAGCAAAATTCATAGGATAACAGTAGAAATGATTTTACACAGATTGGAGTGAATATATCCATAAATATGAATTATTTTCATAGAAAATCTGAAAAAAAATGGGCGCTAGGTTCGTATGGGGGCCATATAAAAATTGGGCGTGGCACATTTCTTTTGATTTGGATGCCAATAGATGTGTTTTTAGTCAATTTGTAGTAAATACATTCATAAATAAAAACTATTTTCATACGAAAAATCGAAAAAAGTTGTAAGTTTGTATGGGGACTATAACTAAAAATGGGCGTGGCACCTTGGTAAATTTAAAAAATTTTTTTGTCGCACCGTCTTCTTCATTCACTTTATTTCTTACTTGCACGCAGAGTTCAAGATTCATTAAAGCAAAGTGTTTTTAATTTAGGGAATAAATTTGCATGGGGAACTTAACCGAAGCGCAGTTGGATGCAGTATTTTTTAATTTTTTTATACCCGCCACACATAGTGTGAAGGGTATATTCAGCGGTTAAGGTCTGAAAGTTTGAACGCATTGAAGGGAGACGTCGTAGACCCCATAAAGTATATATATTCTTGATCAGCTCGACGAGACGAATCGATCTAGCCATGTCCGTCTGTCTGTCCGTCTGTCCGTCTGTATATTTCTAAGCATCTTTTTCGTTGAAGATATAAAGATATTTAAGCTTTTCTCGGCAACGACTATTATGAGTTCGAGAAATTAGAGTGCCACGCCCATTTTTAGGTATATACCCCCATACAAACTTTCCGTTTTTTCCCGATTTTTTGTATAAAAATTGTAATTATTTATGAATGTATTAGCTCCCAACTGTGTAAAAACATTTTTTTGTCATCCAGTGTTAAAATCAAGATGCCACGCCCTCTTTTTAGGCATAGCCCCCATATAAACTTTCCGTTTTTTCCGATTTTTGTATGAAAATAGTTATTATTTATGCATATATTCACTCCAATTTGGCTAAAAACATTCTTATGTCATCCAATGTCAAATCAGATGTGCCACGCCCATTTTAGGCATAGCCCCCATACAAAACTTTCCGCCCATTTTCGAATTTTTGTATGAAAATTGTTATTATTTATTCATGAATTTACTCCATATTGGATAAAAACTCTTCCAATATCATGGTGCCACTCCCATTTTTAGGTGTTTCTTCCATATAAACTTACCGCCCATTTCCAGATATTTTCGAGAAATATGTTGTTATACATATCTGTATTTTTTAGCTCAAAATTTGAAATTAATATTGTGTGTAAACTTGGGTCACCACTGATGATTTCTCATAAACTCTTTAAAGATTCGTGTGGCGGGTATTTAAGCTTCGGTTCTACCGAAGTTAACGTTTTTTCTTGTTTTTTTTTTTTGTATTAAAATCTTTTAACATTTTTTAGTAATTTTCATTTCAAAGTCGTTTAAAATTAAAACTGAATAAGACTTCTAACTAATCTTGCGCCTTTTAATTTGAAATTATAATTCACAAACAGTTTATAATTTTACTAAAAATAGAGGCAAATCATTGAATTTTCATAAATTGTTTTATTTTATTTTTTTCATTCCTTTTTCTAGTTTTTGCAAAAATTTTCGTTAATAAGATCAGAAGAAATTGTTTTTTTGTTTCACTCCATAGAGTGGTCCATAAGTTTTTTTACTCCAAAGATTTTGAATGCAGTAGGTACACTTCTTCTTCTTCTTTATCATAAGTATGTCCTATTCATATGCAATATCTATCTTCCTCCCTCTCTCTACCATGTAGCTGTGAATTGGATGATTACTTTTAAACTGCATACTTGGAATTTGTGGAACACTTTTAAAGTCTTGATTTAGGCTGAATTATAATAAACATAATTTTTCATTTAATTCAAAATTTACAAGATTTCAATACTTCATTTGTAAATAATTATTGTTTAGTAGCACGAAATATGCTTTTGTATTTCATCGTATATATCAGTTGCATCTAATTGACTATGTGACTACAAATATGTATCTAGATACATTGTTTCTAATTGAACATAATTACAGCTATGCTATGCAATGCATTGTTTTCTTTTTTGTTTATTTGTAATTCAAAATCATTTATTTGTACGAATTATTGGATTCATTAATTGAAATGATTCAGTCTGTTTTTGAGTGTAGTATTGAGACTTGGATATTTTGCTCTGAACTTAAATAAAAAAAACAAAAAAACAAAACAGTCTCAACTCATTTTCAAAATGCTCCTGTAATTAAAATCGTAAAAATTTACATTTCAAATCGCAAATTTTTGGTATGTATTTCCGATTTCAAATCGGCTGCTTTTGAGTACGTGAAACGAAAAGTAAACTCAAAATATTACAAAAAAAAAAAAAAATCCTATCGATTATTTTGATTCTGAATTCGAATTTTGAATGAATATTTCCTGTTTATGCCTTAATTTAAAGTTTAGAAAATTTTGTAACAAAAATAGCGATTTGCTTAGATCGATAACATGTTTGATTTGTAACCGATAGCAATTTTGTGTCATATACAATGTAAAGCAACGTTTTGAGAATGAAACATAACTTTAGCGTTTGCGTTTGCCGGAACACGAACAATTTGAAATCGAATGAATTTACTTAAATCGTAAATCGCCAAGGCAAATAGAGTAGTTCTACAAATTTAATTGGAAAGAGTTATATAATAAATGTGTTAGAACAAACATGAAAGCGTAAAAAATCAAAAAAATATCTTAAATCGTTAAAAAAATAAAAATAAAATAAAATAAATCAATAAAAGTAAAAACAACACAAAACAGTTTTAAAGCTTTTAGTTTCGGCTTTTTGGCAATTTTCAAAAACCAAAAATGGGACATAGTGTAGCCCATTGGTGGAATTATGCCAAGCAAAGCGATAGTACCATGCGAACCTAGTACGAAAGAGATAGCTTACTTTTGATTTTGACAACTTTTGATAACAGTGAAATACGACCAACTTTGGTACGCAACACGTTGAGAGAGCAAGAGCTCTTGACATAACCTTGTATAATTCATTCGTAGTGTTCCCGATTTCTTGAATTCGTGCCTATGGTTTTTAAGATATTTTTAATTTTTTTTTTTTTTTTAATACGAATTATGAAAATTTTAATTTAATTTTGTAATCGAATAAATCGTATCAAATTTAATATCGAAACCCTTTGATTTCGAGATTTCATTTTTAAAAGTTTTCAAAAAATAAACTCAAAAAACTCAAAAATAAAGCAATGAGGTGAAATGAGTTCAGGCTGAAGCTGAAGTTGAGTCAAATATTTGCTGTTTGAGTTGATTTGAGTTGATTATCGAAAGTGTTTTGCTTTGACGTTAAATGTTTGTGGTTTTTAGGGTACATTTTTTTTCTTCTTTATTTATTTATTTTTTTTTTTTTTTTGATTTTACTCACGTCAATATGACATGACAGCGTGACGGCGACTATGTTGAAGTGTTGTAGGTCGACCATTTAGTTGTGTGCAGTTCATTTAATTTTGACTCAACAAATAGAGGCAAAAAGACGTCAGACAGACAGACGGACCGATAGTTGAAATCGAAGTCCTTCACTGCTATAAAATGATTTGTGTATAAACGCGAACGCACGCAACGCAAGAACAACAAAATACAAAATACGATTTTAAATTAAAACTGCGACGCGATAGAATGGAATAGAATAGAAAGAATGCAGTTAGCAGGCACAGGAAGGATACTGTGTAAACTAAATATTTAGTTCAGTTTCGTTTCATTTCATTTCATTTATTTATTTGCTGCATTTAAGGGAAAAACTTTTTATTTCTATTTTTCTTTTTTTTTTTTTTTAATACTCGTCATACCTTTTGTCGGAAAGTTTGTAACGCATTAAATTCTTGATCAGCTCGACCATAATGCAATCAGTTTACGTACTATGCCACTGTCTCTTTCTAATTTGGTAACAAATTTTGTTGAGTATGCATGAAATGGTGAATTTGTATAATTTCACCTTATATATGTCAATTTTTCTGCTTCTTGATGTTAAAATTTGATTTTTCGTACAATTTCGTTATAAGTTTTTAAAGTGTACAGGTATGTTTATATTTTGATTTATAGATAAATATTTAAAAAAAAAAATATAATGTTTGCTTACTATCTCTCTTTCTCAAAATTTATCGTACTCTTCTTGTCTCTTGTCGTGGTGAAATTATTTTAAATTAACCACAACCGGAGTACTTCATTATAACATTATCTTCTCAGACATTCAAGCAGCTATCAAAGCGCAGACCTCTTAGATCTTTTCCTTTTAGGTTGTTTCTTCGATACACTCTTTTTTCACAAGGTCGCAAAACCAACATATGTTGGGTACCAGATCGAGCTTCCTTTCAATCCTACTTGAACCGATTGTTGGCTCTGTTTCAAAGATAAAGAAACTAGCATTCGGCTCTTGCCTACTTTAGATTTACTCAGCTCAGGCATACACCAGGCTCGATCAGAGTTTCCTAGACCTTGAAACGGAGTCACTTAACCTTACCATTAATTGGGTTTGACTAACAATAGACTTCAAACAAAGTCGTAGAGGTCCTACATGTTCTTCTTTGTCCCATGTTACTAAATTTTGGAACGTGTGAAATTTACTTGAGGCTGCACCTTCTTTGCTTCTACATTCCAAGTTAACATTTTTCCGTGTTGTTACTTTAAATTAATCAAAAAAAAAAACAAAAGTCAAGCATAAATTTTTATTGTAAAATGACTGCGTGTGCGCTTGAATAAATGATAACGTTGGGACATAAGTTAGTTTTATTTTTAGTCCAAAAATTTTACCACCAACGTTGCTCACACGTAATTCATGCGGTAATTCTATAATTTATTCGTGGAGGCAATTGCTCTGGTTCGTTCGTTAGGGTGTCTGTCTGTCCGTCCGTTCGCTTAGTTTGTATCTTTAGCTGCGTTTTACCTACAATTTAAGCGCTTGCAACGACAGCAATTTTGCGGCTTAGTCAATAATAAATACGCATTCAAAATGACCGTTTAAATGTATTCACGTGCATGCTTGGAACCAGATTAGGGCAGACCAGAAAATATAAACACCAGAGTATGACTTTTGATTATCATCTGACAGTAAACGATTTTATCAAAAAGATGATTTATTGAAAAAAAAAAAAAAAAAATTTGTTTTATTAAAATAAAAATTACCAAAAGTGCTATTTAAAGGGATAGCCCCATATTTTTTTCTGTTGCTTGCTGTAGTTACACCATATTCGGAAAGGATTTCACATAAGATAGTTTAAAAAAAAAAATATACCATAAAAACCGGTTTGTGATCCAAAACCGCGGTTCAAATGTATCTCGAATAACCAAGGCCTAATCGGGCCCTGAAATGGTTAGAAAATATTTTAGTGTATTTAAGGGATTTGTAATTTAGGGCCTGGGACCCATTGGTGGAAATAGGTTTTTTTAAATTTTTTTTTTTGGATTTCAGGAGAGCACTGAGTCGTGATTTGGAAACCGGAAAAGCCATATCTTTGGAATGAATAGTCCAAAACCTTGATCTTAGGTGCATTTGAAAGATGTTTAAGAATTTGATTGATTTTTTACGTTTTCAATGGCTTTTTGAAATTATATTCTCGGGTCTAGTGGGCCAATCGTAATCAAAATTTTCTCAATTCTGAATATATAAAATGAATAGCTGTGCACTAACAACGAATCATTCTACATGTGGTCAGAAAGGAAAAAAAATTGGAAAATTTTGACCCAGGTCTAATGGGGGCCTTGAAACGGGAAAAGCCACTTTTGGAGTGAATAGACGTAGAGACTTGAAACAGGGCTCATTTGAAAGATGGTTAAAAACATTTTTAGCGTTCAAGATGTTCAAGGGATTTCCGGAATTTGGACCTGGGACCCATATGTGGACCCAATATAGACTTTTTGACCAATTTTTTTATTTTTATTAAAAAAGTGAGCACTTAGAAGAGATTTTAGAAAATATTGACACGGGGCCTAATGGGAGCCCCGGAAAAAAGTAATATCTTTTGGATTGAATAGACGTAGAGACTTGAAACTGGGCGCATTTGAATGATGGTTTGACGTGTTTAGGGATTTCCAAAATTTGAAACCCGCATTTTTGAACAATTTATATTAAGCCACCAAAGAGAAGCAAAAAAACGCGAGCAAAGCGCGGGTACCTGCTAGTTCTGAATATATATGTATTAAAACCGCCATATAGTGTCAAGGGTATTATCAGTTTGTCGGAAAGTTTGTAACGCATCAAAGGAGGCATCGGAGACCCCATAAAGTATATATATTCTTGATCAGCTCGACGAGACGAATCGATTTAGCCATGTCCGTCTGTCTGTCTGTCCGTCTGTCCGGGTCTGTTACAATGCGTTTTTCTCGGAAAGTTTCAAAGATATTAACCTGAAACTTTAAACTTAAACTTTTAGTGCTCCTAGGCAGTTTGTATGTCAGAACAAAGGTGCCACGCCCATTTTTAAATATAGCCCCCATACAAACTAATTATTTTTTTGACTACGAATCGGGTAAAAACACTTTTAATCCAATATCCATCCATCCAATATCAGAAGAAAGGAATTACCACGCCCATTTTTAAATATAGCCCCCATGCAAACTTACCATTTTTTTCGATTTTTGTATGAAAATTGTTATTATTTGTAAATGTATTTACTACAAATATGGGTTAAAGCACTTCTAATGACATCCAATTTCAAAGAATGGTGCCACGCCCATTTTTTGATATGGCCCCCATACAAACCAAGCGCCCATTTTTCAGATTTTTGTATTAAAAATAGTTTTTATTTATGGATATATTCACTCCAATCTGTGTAAAATCACTTCTACTGATATCCTAGGAATATTGCTACCGATATGACAAGGATCGAGCCACTATAATATAGACCCCCATACAAACTCAACTTCCACTTTTTTATTTTTTCAAGAAAGTGATTAAAGTTTCGTGTGGTGGATATTCGAGCTTCGGTGCTACCGAAGTTAACATTTTTCTTGTTTTTTTTTTTTTTTTTTTAGATTTTAGGGAGCACTGAGTCGTGGTTTGGAAAATTTTTGATCTGGAGCCTAATGTGGGCCTTGAATCGTGAAAAGCCATATCTTTGAAATGAGTAGTTCAAAACCTTGATCTTAGGTGCATTTGAAAGATGTTTAAGAATTTGATTGATTTTTTCACGTTTTCAATGGATTTTCGAAATTATACTCTCGGGTCTAGTGGGCCAATCGTAATCAAAATTTTATCAATTCTGAATATATATTTTTTTTTTTTAATTTTGACAAAGTTAAGCTAACTCCAACGAGATTTTGGAAACTTTTGAGTGGGGCTTAAAACCGGAAAGAGTTAACCTAGCAACTTGATTATGGTTTTTAACAAGAAAGAACGCTGAAGTCGAGTATGCTCGACTGCAAGATACCTTGTACCCAATCTTTATGAACCTTAAGTTAGGTTCTATTTGACTACCATACCTCATTGAAATGGATTTTCATAGAAAAACTTAAAAAATCGGGTATATCTTTGAATGGGGGTTATACCTAAAATTTTGTTGGGCCTACCCATATTGGTCTGATTCATTGGGACTATCATAGACATAATTTATACTTAATTTAAATTTTCTAGAATAAAAAACAATGACGTTTTTATGTAAAAACCCAAAATTTTGGGGTAAATTTGTATGGGGGCTATACCTAAAATTTTGTTGGTCCTACCCATATTGGGATATTTTATTGGGACTATCGTAGACATAATTTATACTAAATTTAAATTTACTAGAATAAAAAACAATGACGTTTTTATGTAAAAACCCAAAATTTTGGGGTAAACTTGTATGGGGGCTATACCTAAAATTTTGTTGGTCCTACCCATATTGGGATATTTTATTGGGACTATCATAGACATAATTTATACTAAATTTAAATTTTCTAAAATAAAAAAGCAACAAGGTTTTTTGTAAAAACCCAATATTTTGGGGTAAGTTTGTATGGGGCTATACCTAAAATTTTGTTGGTAATACCCATATTGGGATATTTTATTGGGACTATCATAGACATAATTTATACTAAATTTAAATTTTCTAGAATAAAAACACTGACGTTTTTATGCAAAACCCTAAAATTTTGGGGCAGATTTGTATGGGGGTACTCCTTAAAATGGGTCTAGAAAAAAACCGTTTGTAAGTGCAATTTGTCGGCCTAGGAGAGTCTAAGTTTTAATTTTGAAAGCTC